>JAKUCM010002544.1:0-89008 GCA_023374145.1 Lepidium sativum | reverse complement strand
GCAGAAGCCATTGCCTGAGTTACTAAAGGAGTATAATTTGCTGTGGGGATCTTTCCACGTGATGCAACCAACTACGAGTTCAATGAACAAACAAGAAAACTAACAGTCTTTATACCATCAATCTGTGAAGTTGGCTACAAAGATTCATCAATCTTGAGATTCACTACAACAGTTACTGGATTTCTCGAGAAAGGAAAGCTAGCTGATGTTGAAGGGATGAAGACAAAAGTAATGATATGGGTTAAAGTCACAAAGTATATCTGCAGATTCTTCAAAGGTTCATTTTCTCAGCAGGGATGAAGAAAAGCAGAAGCCGAGATGCTTATGAAGTTTTAAGAGATGGTGTTGAGGTTGATAAATTCTAGCTCTGTATTCCGAGCAATTCCCAACTCTTTTATCTTCTTTCTCAGTCTATATCTTCCAAGTTTCAAGCTTCTTTATCTTCTTATTCATTTCTTTATCTGGAAATGGTATTTGTATATGCTGAGTGTCAATATTGTTTGGAGTCTATGAATCGATAAACTGATGAAGATAGTTACCTGAATACATAATAATAAGAACATAGTACATCACTTTTTTCTTTTTGGCGACAATGGACTGAGAAATGAAACACAAATGCTGATGATAAGAAATAATAAATAAGAGAAGAGAGAGGGTTACACATGTGACTCAAACAATCACCCTCTACTAAACAATACCATCTTCCTTAGTGAACTTCTCTTTTACTCATTTTTGAAGTTTGGTGCCTTAGCCTTAGTTTCCCTTCTCGGAGTTAAGCTCCTCCCAAGCTTCAATCCAAGTAACCATTCCAGTTGCAAGCTTGATGAAGTAAGGGATCAACCTTTCCGAGATTCTCTCCAACCATCTTGGCCAGCTCGAGGTAGCATTGCTGCACAGTGGTGCATTCTTTAGGAAGAGTCACAGATTGAAAGAAAGGTATTGCTTCTTCCTGCCAAAAGATTCCGTTGTATTCCTTTTTCAGGTTCACAAATGGGTTACTGGACTTTGCTGTGCCATATATAAGGCAAACCTGTCTTCACTCCCCATCCCATATGGTCGCATATCACCTACATTTTTTTATTAAAACAAAAAGAATATGTAATTGACCAGGAGATATAGTGGGTTGATGCTAAGTGTAGCCACTATTTTAAACTTGCGTAGCCAATAAGCATGAGAAGATAAAAGAAATGCATTTACCTTGACACACCATCCAGCCCCACATGTCATCGTAGCGTCCCAATTGGATGTCCATCGCCCATAAGTCCAAAATACATGGCCGGGCCAATCAGCTGACGGTCAAAAGCAAGGTTCATACCACACATAGGAAAAAGAATTCCTTTGGGAATGGTCATCACTGCATCCACATATCTGCATTTAACCAAAGAGCGAACCAATAAGCAAAACAGATTGTTGTTTTAGCTTTTAACCAAAGGGAAACATAACAAAAACTGGTTGTCTCAGTGAGAGATCAAATTTCCTGGAGTTTCTTTCAAGAGGTTTCACAAGCTGAAGTGGGAGCATCGTAGTCAGGGATGTTGAGCCAGAGGCCATGTGAGACCGCGGTTATGGCACCTTCACGCATACTAAATGGGTATCCGCGACAAAGTCAGCTCCATCAGTGTATGGATCATAAAGTGTGTTGGAAGAAATGTGGAGTTGATGGAGACAAGAGGTTCTTGATATGTTTGCTCAAGCGCATTGATCTCTTTCCCTGATGGATCCTTTGCAACCTACATTGCACATATATAGTCAAATTTGAAGAAGACTGAGTTTGACCAACTATAGTTTAATAACATAGAAGAGAGGACTTACAAAAGCAATCATCATCAAATGGTGTAGATGTACTTCTTTTTGGAGACCATGTAACCAAAGCAACGGCAAGCAGAGTCCTTGAAGGAAATGCAAGAAGCCTTAGGACCCAAGATTCGATTGATGTCGTTTCTGTTGTAGAGTTCATAGTCAAACCCTTGTGGAATGTTGATGACTTTCGAAGGATCACCATCTTGAACAATGATCAGATTGGTACTGTTCAAAGAAGGGTCGCCACATTTCAAGGAAGTCTAGGTTTCGAATCGTAGGTATCACAATGTCTAACTCATCTTTCAACATTGGTGTGGCTTCAAGGAAGCATACAATTGCGCCATTTGAAACTGACAAGGATGTAAGAGTAGTTAAGACTGAGGAAAGACAGAGAGATGTATGTCAATGAAGATGACTTCTTTGGTATTTATAATGCTAAGATGGACTTAAACCTTAACGGAAAAAGTGTATCTTTCGTGTTTTTATGCGAAAGCATGTTTGATGTTTCTTACTTTCATGTTTTCATCACAACTCAAATTCACGACTTTCACCCTCTCTATAACATTCTAAAACCCACATCACGCGACCATCGCCCGTTTGTGGAAGATTGTTAGAGCAAAACATTTCTGAGCTGTATATACAAACTAAAAAGTAAGAATCTTTATTTAACATTTTTCAATCTAATAACAATTTAGAAGGAAAAAAATATAAAAATTTACAAAAGTGTAAAACCCCAAACCAAAAGCTTTGATGGACGTTTAATGACCTTACAGTATCTCACACAAAGACCTATACGGCCAAACACCTATGCATTTCACAAACGATCTTCCAAAGAGCCAACTGATATAACCAAAATCAAACGTAGCAGTATGAGAGAAAGAGACAGACTACGAAGGCGATAACATTCGTTTGACTCCAGATTTCTGCTCTGTTGTTAACCTCGATGGAAACTTAACAGTGAACTTGATTCTTAAGTTCCCTCTTTTTGATCGGTCTTTGTCTTTTAGAGATTGGCATGCCTTCGCCTTTCACCACCTCTTCGTAAGTAGAGGCTGATTACATTGTTGACGGGGAACAGTTATTGCACGTCCGTCCAAAGTCGTGATCTGAGCGGTGTAACCCGTGAGGGCTTCCACTAAAGAAACTTTCTGTGTGATCACAAGGTCATTCCCGTCTCGTTTGAATACAGCATGTGGCTTCTCATCAACTATGAATACAAGATCTGACGGTATGATTCCTCGCTGCTCATTTCCTTTGTCTGGGAAGGTTATCTTCGTCCCTTTCTTCCATCCCGGCTTGATTTCTATCGTCAAGATCTCCTCAACCCGTTGTAGGTCTCCTGCTATTACAACAAGAATGCACTTTTAACTTTACATTACAGGTGACAACAACATAGAAGCTACAAGAAGCAACACTAATGTCTCCCACATGATATCTCAAGAGTGCAAATCGATTGTTCTTGGATTAACTCAATCTTTACTGAGAGTACAGTCAAGTGCCCAACAAATCCGAGAAGAGGAAATTGACTGTTGTGAGTCCAACAGAATCTTTTCCAATGGTTAATGACTAACTTCTAGCATTACATCTTCATGTATATGTCCAATTCCAAATCTCTCAGATTTCGGAAACTCAAACAAGGTCACAGGAGATTCAGAGAAAACTAATATGGACCCTTCTAAGTAAACTTCATAAGCAAATCGATTTTTTGGAACTTAAAACTCAATTCATGGCAAATTGGCTGAAAAGACTGACCCGCTTGAATCGAGGACGTCCTCGGGAGATCTTCATTTTCTTAGTGTTTCCTTGTAGAGATCTTCCAAACTACAAGGAAGTTGTCTCTCAATAGGGGCAGCTTTCCTCGGTGGAACATTTGATGCGAAAACGTCTTCAGCGAAGCGGAACCCACTAGAGGGACCTGCACCACGTGAGTCACCAAAGGGTCTTGAGAACCCAAAGAATTCCGAGAAGATGTCGTCGGCGCTTCTACCATTGAATCGGGAACGAAGTCCCTCCGTCTGAACCATCCGAAAACCCGCCGGTTCGGGAGGTGGAACCTGGCTACTTAGACCTTCTTCTCCGTATTGATCGTAGATGGCTCGCTTTTGAGGATCGCTCAAAACCTTATAGAATCGAACAGCATAAGGAATTTATCAAATTCAACTTAATTGCCAGAGAAGTTTCCTCAGTGAATTGAGAAACTACAGAACTGCTCAAAATTCAAAGCATAAAATGGGAATCGCTCGAACAAAAAGAAAACTCATCTCGCTATAAAGGGAAGAAGTTTCGACTTGTATAAGAGATTTTACATCGTACGCTTCAGAGATCTGCTTGAATTTGGCTTCGGCGTCTTTTTTATTGTTAGGGTTCTTATCTGGATGCCATTTCATTGCGAGTTTGCGATAAGCCTTCTTTAAGTCTTCGTCTTTCGCATTCCGATCCACCTGAAGAACTTTGTAATAATCGACCCCCATTGCTATATCTCCCTCTGCTTCTTCGTCTTCTTTTGATTCGTTCTTCGTTTTCACTCGATCTTCTTCAATAGAAATTCAGCTGGACCATTACGTACCGGTTTGGGATTTAATTCAGTCGATTCGGTTTTACTTAGTCGATCTTCACTGTGGCCTATTAAATACTTTTAGGCCCATATATATTTCTTTTCGGCCCCAGTGGCCCAGTGGTATGTTTGGTTTTTTTTACTTTTGGCGAGGGTGATGATTAAAGTGAAATATCTGAGGACTTAAAACCGAAATAAGTAAAAAGTTTGGGGTGTTCTTAAAATCGATTCAAAATTAGAATCCTCATGGAGCAAAAAAAATCAAAAGAGAATAAAATTGGATAAAATTGTCAGAAAATCCAGAAAATAGAGATGACACTTCTTCTTCCTCAGCCAAACCATATCTACAAGCCACCGATACTACCATACCAATGCCTCCGAAAACCGTACAGATTCCCAGTGATCTCCGCCGTATCCGGTAAGGAGCTGATACTTTCCGGTAAGGTCCGAGCGGTGGAGCCGAAAGAAGCGAAGACGATTGTTGCGTCGGAGGGATACGTGCTCTTAGACGTGAGACCGGTTTGGGAAAGAGAAAAGGCACGTGTGAAAGGATCCGTACACGTGCCATTGTTTCGTGGAGGATACAGATAATGGGCCGATAACTTTGCTGAAAAAATGGATCCATTTGGGTTACATTGGGCTTTGGACAGGCCAGAGATTCACTATGTTCAATGACCAATTTACTCTCCGTGTCGTCGAGGCTCTCCCGAACAAAGAGAGTAAAGTGCTCGTCGTGTGCGGTGAAGGACTCAGGTACTAATTAGCTAAAGATATTACATTTTGGTTTGGGATCCGGTTTGGTTCAGATTGAGATAAATGGGTATATTTTTGTTTAGGATTGTGAAAATTAACCAAATTTAGACCAGTTTAATATTGGTTCGGTTTGGTTGATAGAAAATGGTTGTTATTCTCATCAATCTCAGGTCGTTGATGGCTGTGTCAAAGCTATACGGAGAGGGCTACAAAAGCTTAGGGTGGTTAACCGGAGGATTTAACCGAGTAACCGAGGGAGATTTTCTAGAGATTGAAGGGACCGAAGAGCTTCGGTTCGCGACGATAGGAGGTGCATCATTCTATTTACTCAAACTACTTGTACTGTTACAGTCTTTGGGCCAAAAGAGTAGTTAAATCGGTTTTTGAAGCCTAGGCTCGAGATCCTCTAAATGAGGTAGAGTTTCTTAAATGAAGAAATTGGTGTTTGAAGCCGAATGTGTAGATTTCTCTGAAATATTTTTGTACTTAAAATTTTGTATGGTTCATACTGTTGATCACAATTCCGACCGGTTTTGGTTAATGTGATTTGGACAGCTTGCCTCCGAACCTAATTGCAGTTTACGTTTACACCCAAAGCCATTTGTATATTGATATGTTCCAATCTATACATAACATAGATGAGGGTAAATACGTAATTTAACGAACGTTCATCTCCTCCCACTCTCCCAGGCCTGTTTTCTCCTTCCTTTGTCTGGTTTCGAGAGGGAAAAAAGAAGGATTCCAGATCTTCTAAAATCCCCAAATTCAATTTTTGAAAATTTGAACTCTTAAAAAACCCTTACTATTTCAATTAGGCTGCTGTATCTTTCAAATCGTTCCGGATCGGAAGTTCTCGAATAGGGGACCTTGTACATTGCACACGATGGGCGATTTCAACCTCGCTCTCGTGATTGTCGCGATCGTTGTTTGCGTCATTGTTTTTATTCCAGCATCTATCTCCTCGTTAACTATCAGCATCCAGATGATGCCAACCAGGCTTATTTCCCCAAATTTGTCGTTGTTTTTGGCCTGTCTATTGCCATGATTTCGATTCTAATGTTACCGGCGGATGTGGCCAATCGGCATGCTTGTCGACATGCTATATATAACGGAGCTTGCAATCTCACCTTGCCCATGAAGGATCTTTGGCTTGCCGTTTACATCGTGGACGCTATTCTCGTCTTCTTTGTCATCCCTTTCGCAATGTTTTTCTATGAAGGCGACCAGGACAAGTTCGTATCTTGATCAAATTGAATACATATCTGTGCATTATAAGTTTTACATTGTTTTTTTTTTCCTCGCAGGAGTGCTGGAAAGAGGATAAAAAGTGCCTTAATTTGGGTGGTAACCACGGCTGTTGTTATTGCTCTGGTGCTTGGAATTTTATACGGTTAGTTGTTCTTGGCTTGAACTTCTTCCTGTATTGACGAAAGTTGGGAGGTTATACTTGTTTAGCTGGAGTGGTAATTGAAACAGTTAGTGAGGCATGTAAAATGGATGAGTCTGATGTTCTTCACTATGATATGACATTTTTTGAATGCATTGCTATGTTAATTTTAGCTGATAAATTACCCAATTAGGCCTATCATTGTGATATTTCATCATAGTTTCCCAGGAACATCTTAGAAATGCTAGTAACATGATTATCTATTCCACAGAAGTTATAATCTCTCAAAGTTATTGACTTTACAAGTAGCCGTCCATGCTTGCCTGTAATTTCATTTTCCTTGGGTTTCTTCTTATGCTCTTTTAAATCATGTTAGGTGTCATTGGAAAGGTTGACTTCTCTGTCAGGCACTTGTCCTCTGCCACGTCCTCTTTCCCTACTTCCTGGGAATTTTCAAATAATCAACCATGCATCGGTAATACAGCTCACCAGGTAATGTTTGCCTTTCATTGCTTCATTAGCATTAGTGTACATATCATGAATTTTTATGCCATATATGGTTTCGGCTTGTAATATAATTCCTGTCTCTGATCAATCATTGCAGTGCTCAGCATTTACAGCTAATCCCACATCTGAGAAAACATGGACTATGCGTACTACTTTTCCAGAGTATATTGTTGCTCTGGCGACAATTGTTGGGTCAGTTCTTTTCACGGTATGAGCATTGTTCTGTATTTCTGTTATGTCGGGAAGTGCATTGTTTGCTTTGAAAGGATATAACCTGTCTTAGAATGTTACTTCGCCTTTTACTAACACAAACTCTCAACAAAGAGATCTCATTCTGTATCTTTTATAGCCAATAGGTGTTTGATTTATGGATTTCAGTATAATAAATCTGGTAACTAATTGTTCTCTCAAATATTTTCAGGTATTTGGTGGTGTTGGCATTGCATGTCTACCACTGGGTCTTATCACTGCCTTCATTAGGCGACCGAAGGCTGTTATCACTCGGTCACAATATATAAAGGTCTCATTATTGTTCTACTGTGGAAGCATCTCTTCGAGATCTTGAGTCATTCCAACTTTTCACTTGTTAACTTTATATATGTTCTACAGGAGGCAACTGAACTAGGTAAAAAAGCAAGAGAACTAAAGAAAGCAGCTGATGGACTTCATCAAGAAGAAAGAAGTGGTGCTAAGGGCAAGAAATGGAGGAAAAATGTGAAAGAAGTTGAAAAGGTATATCATTTATCTCAAGGTTTGGTATCTTATCTATATTAATTTTTATAACTGGGGACTTTGATAGTTTGCCTACTGATGCTGATCCTTAACGTGTAAAGAAGTTGTGCTCGTGTCCGGAGTTATTGGAATGACAACTTGTAGTGAAAAGCTACTGCGATAGTTGAATTAGTTATGATAGTCCTCGACTTTATTGGCAGTTTTAATTTTCTTGAGGATTTAATGTGCATCCTCTCAATTCTATAATTCAATGTGGTTACCCTGCAGGAGTTGCTCCAATTGGAGGAAGATGTGAACCTCTTAGAAGAGATGTATCCTCAAGGAGAGAAGGTAAGACGGGTCTATCGTAGAACATAATCTATAATCTTAGTATTGTTCATAATCTATAATCTTAGTATTGTTCAACTATTTTATTGCCTGCTATTTTTTTCAGGCAGAAACAGCATGGGCATTCACTGTGCTCGGATACTTGGCCAAGTTTATTCTTGGAATCTTAGGGTCGGTAATTCTAAACACATAGTTTTGTATTTCTTATTGTTACGATCTTACTTTATTCAAAATGTTTTATAATCTTAATCATTTGTTTTGCGTACAGTTCTTGCATATAAGTTTCCATTCTTTCTTCCGAGCTTTAAAAGGCAATTTTTTTTATGTCTTTGCAGATTAATCGTTTCTATTGCTTGGGTTGCACACATCATTATATACCTACTCGTCGACCCTCCTCTCTCCCCTTTTCTCAATGAGGTTTTCATTAAGCTTGATGATGTATGGGGTAGGTTCATAATTCTTTTGTTGTTATCCTATATAAGGTTTCGTTCTTTGTGTCTGGCTGACTCCATGCTGGATGTGTGGAAATGTCCAGGTCTTCTAGGCACTGCTGCTTTTGCTTTCTTCTGTTTCTACCTTCTTCTTGCTGTTATTGCTGGGGCAATGATGCTGGGTTTGAAGCTAGTCTTCATTACCATCCATCCAATGAAGTAATAAATCTAACAGTTTAACAGTGTTTGGCTTTTTTCCAAGGTCATTCACTCTCTTTTCTCTGATATCTGATTCGTCATATCAACTTATTTCAGATGGGGAGCTACTCTAATGAACTCTTTCCTCTTCAATGTCGGGCTCATTCTTCTTTGTTCAATCAGGTAGGTCTCTCGCATCTGCTTTTTCTGCCTCTGTATATGATGGGGTTCAGTTTACTGTGGTTGATTAATGGACCTAGATAAATTATGGTGACGTACATACATGTATGAATTAGTGTTGCGGCGCCATCACTAATACTTAAGACTTTTATAATTATTTACTTATGCATTGTGGTATCCTCCATTTTCTCTCAAAATGTCAAACCAAGACTTTATGTCTAATATCCAGCTGCTACCTTAACAATTACATATTAATTCTTACAGCTTGAGTTACTGTCTTTCTTGTTAAAATGTAGTGTGATTCAGTTTTGTGCCACTGCATTTGGATATTACGCTCAAGCAACTGCTGCTCAGGAGATCTTTGGTCATACGTTGCAGTCCCTTAGAGGAATTAAGTACCTGTACAAGTACGTAGAAGTGGTTTAACGTAAAAGCAGTCTCATGTTATATCGGTTGCTTGTCTTATTGAGCGATTAAGGTTGTATATTTCAGGTACAATGTATTCCAAGTAGGGTTTGTTATCCTGGCTGGACTGACCTTCCTATATTACATTGCCTTTGTAAGTCCTTGTTGATATCACTCCTCGGTTTTGTCTTCTGTATATGTATCTGTTAACTTATATCTTCTTTGTGAATTTGGCAGGGCTGGAGAAGAAAAAAACCCAGCGGCCGTTTCCAGCTCTCGTCTTAACGTAAAATGTTTTCTTTGCTGATTATATCGGTTCTTCGGCGTTGTCTTCATAGGCTTCTAATTGAGTTCTGTCGCCAAAGTGTCTACTTGTTTTGCGGATCATCATCATCGATTCATGAAGTATCTGGAGACTCTGCTTCTGTGGCTTAACTTCCTAAGTGTATCATTAATTTTCGTGTGTATGTTTTGTTTGGTTGTGTGCAACAGTTAGCTCTCTTGTCTTGGTCTATTTTCTGTATCGGATGCGATTATGTAATCATTTTCTTAACAAGAGATTTACCTTGAGGCCTTGCCAGAGACATCCTTTGCGGTTTGAGATAATTGTAGTAACCGATCTGTGTTTGGATTCGGTTAAGTTTACTAAACCGGATAATAAAATTGGAGGATTGTAAAGATTTTCATGTGCTACTGAAGTGACATGTGGCTTTGTATACGATCAGCCAATAGAAATTGAATGCCAAATCAGCTTTGCTAAAGATTCTAAAAAGACAGGATAGATAACGCGAGCTTTAACTAGATAAGGCCGAGTTTATTCTCAACCGTCAGATGGATTGTGAATAGATTCAACCGTCAAGATTCATTCTCTGAGATCTCCAAGTTGGCATCATTCACACTCATATACCGCCACTTAAAAACGCCATCTGCTATTGTAATCTTTACAGAGAACTCAAAACCACAAAAAGCCACTTAACAAACGACGCTGGAGATGGCCGCTACTTCAACCGCCTGTGCTGCTGCTTCTTCTATCATGGGTACACGGGTGGTTTCCGACATTTACTCCGGTTCAGGCCGGTTCACTGCCCGGTTCGGATTCGGAACCAAGAAATCCGCCCCTAAAAAGGCTAAGACGGTTATCACAGATCGGCCTTTATGGTTCCCAGGTGCAAAATCACCTGAGTATCTCGACGGTTCGCTGGTCGGAGACTATGGTTTCGACCCTTTCGGTTTAGGTAAACCAGCGGAGTACCTCCAATTCGATCTGGACTCATTGGACCAGAATCTAGCTAAGAACTTAGCCGGAGACGTGATCGGGACACGTACCGAAGCTGTAGACCCCAAATCAACGCCGTTTCAGCCCTATAGTGAAGTCTTTGGGCTCCAGAGATTCAGAGAATGTGAGCTCATTCATGGTCGGTGGGCAATGCTCGCCACTCTCGGCGCTCTCACCGTCGAATGGCTCACTGGTGTTACTTGGCAAGACGCCGGCAAGGTATTAACACTTTTTCATTATTTTTTCGCGTTTGCGTTTTGATATTTATCTAAATAGTTTTTTTTTCTTTTCTTCAGGTAGAGCTAGTGGATGGATCGTCTTACTTAGGGCAACCATTGCCGTTCTCAATCTCGACATTGATATGGATCGAAGTGTTAGTTGTCGGCTACATCGAGTTCCAACGAAATGCTGAGTTGGACTCTGAGAAGCGTTTGTATCCAGGAGGCAACTTCTTTGACCCATTAGGACTAGCGAGTGACCCAGAGAAGAAGGCTCAGCTTCAGCTAGCCGAGATCAAACACGCTCGTTTAGCCATGGTTGCTTTCTTGGGTTTTGCGGTTCAGGCGGCTGCAACTGGTAAAGGACCGCTCAACAACTGGGCGACTCACCTTAGTGACCCGCTTCACACCACCATTATCGATACCTTCTCTTCCTCTTGATGTAATTGCTCTTAGCTTTTCGCCGGTGTACTGTAATGATGTAACATCATTGTTTTAAAGTAAATCTGGCACCTTTGTATAAACAGAATTCCGATCTCTTTGACCTCACATTAATCGTCCGTTCAATCCATTCGAAATCATTATGTTATGGGTTGGTATAAGCTAACCCAAAACTGGAGAAGATGTAAAACTGACTCAAAAGTGACCACCGATAAGTGGATGATTGCATAAACCAAAAAAGAAAAGAAAAGAGTTTAATTTTCTTCTACAAAATAAAAATAAGGCCTCAGAACAGAGATGACCTTGAGCAATATCCAAAAACTCCCTAAACCACTATCCCACATCATTCGATAGAGGAAAGAGGAAGAACCGCAACTATTTTCTTTGAACCTTTACTCAAAACAATGACGACCGAGAGAGAGAATGACGCACTTAGTTATGATGATGAAATGGTTTATAATTATGATGAGAGCATGAGTCTTGCGATCATTCCTTGAGTCCAGCCTGCAGTGACCTTGAGATCTTCATCCTCTGATTGGAGACACTCATTAAGGAACTCACCACAGAAGGTGAAGTTCTTGAACAACTGCTTTGTGTTGTCTCCCACAACATCCGCAAGATCACCCATTGCTGCAACGGCAGCTTTTGTCACGCTCTCATCCCTGATACATAAAACAAAACCAAGTTATAAGTTTAAACTGTACAGTAAAAACATAATTCGATTACATTTTTAGAAGCATGAGTTACAGACCTCAGGGAATCTTTGGATACTACTTCAACAAACTGCAACAGATGTAGAGCGTAGGGCATCATGAGCTCGGGTTTCGTGTCCTTGAACCCTTGTAATATCCCGGAGTATGCCTCAAAGATGCTCCTCCGGAGTTGGTTTGCATAATCCATAAACTCCTCGTCAAGGGTGTCCATCTGAGCACACACTTGAGCAGCCCCTTGCATAATCTGAAGGGCAGGAGCTACATACCTTTCAAAATGCCCACCAATCGCCAGAGCAATGTCTCCAAAGCATGAGAATATTGGAGGCTTTACCGATCTGTGGAGTGCATCACTTTGAAGGTTTTGGATTAGGAGACCCATGACTTGATCACAGAAAGGTAGGATTTTTTCGTCCACTGCACGGCAAATGTCACCAATCACTCCTACGGTGATCGAGCACACTTGGTATTCTTCGAAATTCTGCAGCCCCATCTGGAGATATTTGAAGAGCTCAGGGATGTATTTCACAAACTCCGTTCCAGTCGCATAGGCAAGAGCACCGATTGCAAGCATGGCTTCTTCATGGACACTTGAACTATGGCATCCAAACACTCTTAGGAACAGCCTCATGATGTCATCTGCGCTCTGCATTATGATGGATTTTGTTTCTTCTGCACCGCTCAGCTTCTGGATTATGACTTGGAGAACACCACAGAGAGAAGCCTGAAGTTCTGCTTGCTTCTCACGGTCATCACTTGATATTATCGGGAGGTCCATCGTCTCACCTAGTTTTTTCATGATGGCAGGGAGGAGCTGCGCTATGATGCTTGAGGCCTCTGAAAGGTTCGAACACCGCACAACCTCGTTTAAGGTTTCATATGCAGCACCTCTTAGCTTAGACTCTGCCCCATCTGTACGCTCAGCAGCGGCAAGCAGATGTTTAATGATCTCTGTAAGATAGGGAGAGAGAAGAGAGGAATTCGCTCCAGAGTCTTCATAACCCTGTGCAAGGTTGTATATTGCTCCGCACACCTTCTCTGACACATTGGGCACATCTTTGATTGATTCCAGCAATACACCCACAATTTTAGGGAGGTTTTGAGGTGTTATAACAGAGAAGCCACTGTCTGGGGAGTGCAAGAACTCAAAGATACGGCTCAATGTCCAAGCAGTTGTGTCCCTCACATGATTATTTCCATCCTTAGTTGCTGTAAGGAGAAATTCCAAGCCGGCTGCAACCATCGGAGCAAGCTTATCAATAGTTGGGCCCTCCAATATTGATCCAAAAGCGTAAGTGGCTGCCTCCCGGTTTCGCCAATTCGGCTTACTTATGTTGGTTTCAACATAAGGCATCACAAGAGGGACTATACCGTCTCCAACCGTTCGAGCAACCAGGCCTAGGCATGTCCCGCCAGCCATAGATATGTTCCATACATCATCATCATGGTCCTGATCCTCTTCCTGCTTCTCAAGAGTTTCTAGCAACATTGGAACTAGACTGGGAAGAGCCTTCTCTATGAAGCCGGAATGGGGAGGGGACGAATCACCACTATCAGGACTGTCATACTCTTGACGATCGATCTCTTCATCACAGATAGAACTCCAGAACTCAATTGCTTGGAGTGCAACGCTCTCTTCATCTACCTTAACAGCATTTGACGTGAGCTGAAAGAGAGTTTCCATGTATTGTTGTAGCACCTCGTAATATGTAGACGCAATGGACACAAGGCACTCGAAAGCAGCTTGCCTGATCTCTGCCTCTTTGGAACATGCTGTCTCGCATACCATTTTCATGATGTAAGTTCTCTCCATTTCATTCTCAAAATTTGTCTGAGAAAAGTCCAAGGCATTCAGTAGTGCTTTTGTTGCTGCAAGACGAACTTCTGCACTATTTTCAGACTGGTTCATTCCCTGCACCACTGCTGTGAGGACAGAATTCACTTCATCTTGCACGAGATCATGATGCGATATCTCTTCACAGACATAGCCTAGAGTTTCTAAGGTTGACTGCTTCAACTCTGCGAGACTGCCTTGCTGAGTCATATTGTTAAGCAGCAATCCAACAAGTTCAGGCCACTGCTTCTGCGGAATTTCAATGGAGGCTACCTTTGCAATAACCTGGGCTGAAGTATGCCTCGCCTCTAGGGCAGATGAGCCCAGGGTTCCTAGTAGCAGTTCCTTGATCTGGGATTTAAGACCAACATCAATTGCAAACCATTGTTTTACCAGAAGATCTTTTCTGGCAGAATCTTTGGCATCCAGAGAATTCTTTAGTAGAATACCAGCTAGTCGACGGGATTCAGAAGGTTTATCATTGTTGGCAAGCTCAAAAGACAGGGATAGTAAAAACTGGGGCAAGTTTTGTTCTTGAAATTGTCTGAGATTACCCTCTGCTTCGGTACGGACTTTAGCATCGGCTGACTGGGCAGCCAGTAGGAACTGTGTAATCTCCATCGCCATTTTTCGCTCTGCACAATAAATACGTACACTAGCATCAACGATAAAACGGTGGCTAATAGAACAAAGCCATCCCAATATAAAATTTAAATTAAAGTTGACTTGAACGTTGTCTTTGAACTTCGAAAAAACACTTATGCTTCTAATCGTGAATAGCAAGAGTTCCAATTTCTACAGAATGCTTCAATAGAACAAAAATAATATGTGGCAGAATCAAGCAAGTAACCAACCAAAATATATATTTTTAAAACCCTAGCAGTAGTGACCCAATACCAAATCAGAAATCATAGATCTAATAGCAGATATGCAAATCCAGAACCCAATAGACAGTCAAAGCAAAAGACTTACACAGAAATGAAGGTTTTTCACTTGAGTGAAAGCGTAATCGCTAGGGTTTAACACTCCAATCAATTACCGCGTCCTTCTCACTGCAAATTCTATTGGAAAAAATCTTCTCGGAGACGCCGCCCAAAGCAAGGGAAAAACCTCTGGATCAGAGAAAAACCCTAGCGTAAAAGAGAGAAAGAGAGAGAGTGGACTCAAAAATGTGGAAGGAGGCAGATATGAGAGACAGTGAGATGAATTTTCGAATAAAAGGAAGGAGCGGGTGGGGAAGGGCAAAGCAAATGCTAAATCACCTTATTTCTAAATTGCCCCCTAAACTTTAATTAGTTTACGTTACACCCCCCCGTCCCCTAAATGGTATCAATTGGGTCTTAGCTTAATGGGCTTTAATAATGGTTAGTGGGCTTTTTCGACCCAGTAAACAGTCATAAACGATGTCGTTTTTGTGGTAAAGGTTTAACAGCAATCTGATTAATAAACCTTAGCTCGCAGATTTGTTAAGTTTGGAGAAAATCGGTCGTCAATGGCGTCTGCTTTATGTAGAACTGCAAGCCGTCTTCGTCCCTTTCAACTTTATCGTCGAATTCGTGTCTCTAATGATCTACAATCGGCATCGTCTCCATCTCCTGCGTGCATCTCCGATGCGTTTCATCATGAAGATTTCTCTAATCCTCGATCGGTTCGGCATTTTCTTTTCGTTTTATATCATTTTGTAGAAATACTCTGATTGGTTGCAGCTCTATAATTGCGATATTTCCTTTGCAGTTTTTGCCACTCAATTTTGAAACTGAAAGGTTGAAGATGGGTCAGAGATGTTTGCTGAGTACTTCTTCTGACACTCCTGCCTTTAAACCTGACTCCGGTAATCCGGAAACAAAATCTTCCGATAAAAATGAGAAATCCGAAGGATCAGAGAGTTCTGGTGGTAGTTCTGATCAGAGAAGCGACCGTGCTTCTGGAAAAGACGTTCGTGGAGCGGTAAATATTCTCCCTTTGATAATTTTTTTACATGAACAAATCTCCCTGCAGAATAGTTTTAGGAGAAAACTTGTTTTGGTCTGATGTTTGATTTTATGACAGCCGGTTTCATGGATGAGTTTTTTCTTGCTGTTTGCTACTGGAGCTGGATTGGTCTACTATTATGATAGAGAAAAGAAACGTCATATTGAAGGTACTCATCTATGGTGAGTTTATTATTGATTCTATTGTAAATCCACCCAGACTTGATCCTGTAGACTATTGTTACGTGATTCTGCTTCATATCCCTCATTTTATAGTTTAGATGGTGAGACAAAGTAAAGTAACTGATTTGGTTAGTGATACACTTGACATGATAAAGTAGCTGATCTATTCAATCACTGGCTACATGCTTAGTTATTTCACAATAATTTTGTGCCGTGTTCAAAAATCTTCTAAAATGTTCTTGCTTGTCTTTATTCTTCGTTATATATTGACTTTGTTATTTGTTGTTTTAGATATAAACAAAAATTCTATAGCCGTCAAGGAAGGACCATCTGCTGGAAAAGCAGCTATTGGAGGACCATTCAGCCTTATAAGAGACAATGGGAAACGTGTGACTGAGAAAGACTTGATGGGAAAATGGACCATATTATACTTCGGCTTCACTCATTGTCCCGATATCTGTCCTGATGAGCTTATTAAGTTAGCTGCTGCCATTGACAAAATAAGTAAGTTACCAATATTTTTTCATTTGTGTGATTCCACATTTGGAGATTTTTCTCTCTCTAATGTTCTATCACATTTATACAGAGGAAAAATCTGGAGTAGATGTTGTTCCAGTTTTCATCTCTGTGGATCCTGAAAGAGACACTGTTCAGCAAGTACATGAATATGTCAAAGGTAGATACTTTTCACTGAGGGATATTCATTTGGTTTGTGAAATGAATATTCATAGATTCTGATACTTCCTGTAGAATTTCACCCAAAATTGATCGGGTTAACTGGGAGTCCTGAAGAGATCAAATCGGTGGCCCGTTCATACCGGGTTTACTACATGAAAACTGAAGAGGAAGATTCAGACTATCTTGTTGATCACTCTATAGTCATGTATGTGCTCTTATTATCCCTTTGCATAGTTTATGTTATCAGCGCAAAAACCTGCATGCAGTTACAATTGTTCATCTTGATATACACGTCGGACATGAACATCTTACATAGTTGTAGTCATGCGATATATATATTCATCTGTAATCCTGTATGGTTGCTCACTGGTTTATGATATTTTTTCTGATGGTTGGAGTGTTGATATGGAAACATGTGGGTGAAGGTACTTGATGAGTCCGGAGATGAATTTCGTGAAATTCTATGGGAAGAATCACGACATTGACTCGTTGACCGAAGGCGTTGTTAAGGAGATCCGACAGTTCCGGAAGTAGAGAACATTGGAAGAAGAGTTAGGGGATTAATATTACATCGATCCTATTTTTGGAAGGTCATCACTAATAAGGAATTCTCATTACAGGGAGCTTACGTTTGAAAAAAACATGAGCCATTGTTTTGGCCGAGATTACACACAACAGTATCCATATTGTATCTTGTGCATTTAAGGGGTCCGTTTAGACGTTCTGATATACTTGAGTCCAATTATTCAATCATTATAGACTTATAGACCCCCTGTCTCAGGCCGATTATTTTATCACATTTCTTCGATTTTGTATATCATTATCTATTATCCCAAATTAAGTGTCCTACGAATCATGGTGAAGATCAGCTTTTGGGAACAAGCTTTGCGAAGGATCAACACAAAGTGATCATCTTTTTAGTGTAAACTTCTATGAAGTGGTAGAGAAGTAAAGTGTGAAATAAGAGATAGTTTCACTTTAATCCCTTTCGAGTAAATTTCCTGTTTTTTTTTTCCTCTTTCGTTTGTAACATAGGGATTTGGGACAAGAAGGTTTGTATTGAAGAATGAAATGACTGACTCATCAAAACCCAAACCAAAAGAAAACAAAGAAAGAAGTCTTTTGATAAGGCCTCCTTTTCTCCTGTATTGGCTAAAAACGCATGGACAGCTAAAAGAGACGCACTTCACCAAGATATGTACATACTTCCTCAAACCGCCATGGTCCCAGAGAACAATATAACATACCCATCAAATCCGTAACTGCAATGGTAATTTCAAAAAAGCTCACTCGCCTGAAATAGAGATCAAATGGTGAAGACACATCATTATACATACATATACCACTAAATGATCAATATATACATCATTCGACATGTACATTGATGGATTTAGGACAGATGCGAAAAGATTTATACTGCATTTGCATTGATAGCCACACGAGCATCAAGTATGCACCGAGATCGTATTACTTTTATGGGTAAAAGATTTCTTTAAACAGTTGTATGCATGCTTCCTAGATGTATGTGCTAAGAAGGCAGACAAAACAACAAGGGATAAACGCTGAGAAGGAAGAACAAGGAGGGATCAGCAACTCACTTATAAACTGCTGCTTTTTAAGTGATAAGGAACCAAACAATAACGAGGCAAACAAATATTTAATCAGGTAGTTTTAAGGCTTGCTTCACTTGTGCACGAGCAGATGGGTGCATTCCAAGAATAACTGAATTAAAGTCCTGATGAAGAGTAGCACATGTCTGGAGGTTCTCACGCATCAAGTTCTCAAGTGACATCTGGTAGACTGGGTCGGAAGCTTTGATCTTAATAAGATCCGACCCCAGCCAGGAAAAAATTTTGTGTAAAGATCAATGGTTTTGTAGGAGCTGGTTCGTTTAAGAAATATAAGTACTTCCATTAACTTTTTACCTGACTTTTCCGTAACTCTTTGCTTGGTGGGGTTGTCTCTCCTTGAGACCTGCTTGAACTCATTTCACCGCTGAAATTATAAATTGTATGTTTGCTCAATACTTAAGTGTTGTGAGTAGTTCGATAACAAGACAACAAAAGTGACATGAAAGTTCATTTTACTACTTGTGTAAGCAATGGATAAACTCTTAGTCTGACCTTGATTCTTCTTCACTTAAATCTTTGTTTTCACCAAGGATCACACTGGTGCATGTACTGTTTCCATAAACACAATCAATCATATCACAAAGATGATTACATTCTTTTTGTAATACTCAGATAGTTGCAAGCATGTACCTTAGTATTAGTTCAAGCTTATCAAGAACTTGAGGCATTCTAACCGTAAGTATTATGGAAAGAGCCAATCCAAATGTCTTTTTTTGCATGGGAGACGCATGGTCCACCTGCATACATAGTGAAAACGAAACACATTTCAACATGTACAGCATTTAGAAAACGAGCTATTGCTTGGAATAAAAAAAAAGAAAGACCAAAACGACATTAAAAAATCCTGCAAGCTCACTGTTAAAACAAGTTAAAGTTATAGAAAGCTGTTCGAACAACAAGTTACTGGTTAAGATACATTCTTCACTGACCATGTCGAGCCAAACATCAGTGAGGCAGAGGAGTACGTTCTCCTTGATTGAGACCCCTGCCTGTTGGAGTAATATTGACAGAGATGAGTCAGATGTTAACTGTGCCAGGTAAGTGGCGTTCATCACCAGAATCCTAGCAAGGATAGCCGCTGATGAAGTTTTAACTGCAGTCTTGGATGGATCACAGTCATCTCCACCACTCAAGCAGATAATCACCAATTTCTGCGAAGAAACAATCCCCATCATATGTATTAACGAAGAATATGTATTTTTCATCCCTAAAAAAAATAGAAATTCACCTGCAAACAACTGTTGAGGAGAGGGGGCACTTCCACAGGAAAACACTGTTAATACGCAAACAAATGTTTAAATCAGGAAGCTGAAACTCTGTGTAATTTCATGCATATACACATCAATAAGTAGCCATGACAAAGACTATCCATTGCAATCATGCCAAAAAAATTCATTCCTGGTTCATTTATATGAAACCAAGAGTTGAGGCTACGTAATACAAAAAAAAATGCAGTGTAAAGACAAAACTTATAAACATAATCAGCATCTCAGCAGCACAGCACCATAACAATATGGATACCACCAAATTAAATTTGCTCGTGGGAGAATTGCTTAAAGGCAAACAAAGTTTCGTTGACAGAATTACATCCATACAATAGGGCTCCAAAATGGTAATGGAATCATATTTATTACTGCTAATCCAACTGATAAAGAAAGGACCAAATTGAGGAAGTGAAAAATTATACACACCTGAACTAAGATGTCAATTACTGGAAGAATCGAGAGTAACCCCTTATCATTTACATTTCCAACAATAAGATCAAGAATCTTCGCGACACTTGAAGCATGCATATTTAGAAATTCTCCTCCACCCAAAATGATATACGATTCCATGATACTGACAGCAACCTACGTTTGGTTAAGATGTTAGTCAACCTTTTCGGGAGCATATGGTCATTTAAATGTCATAAAGTATTATTAGCAATACATGTTTCCGTAAATCTGAAAAATTGCATATATAGGTTATAATGAATCAAAACTCCATCTCCATAGAGACATTAGAAGCTACCTTTAAATGATCAAAACTTCTCTCAATGATCTCCACCATATAGGGAAAGCATGCTAACAGCTGGGGCACCATCATAGGAGCATAGGAAAGTGTGGTTTCCCATAACTGCATATGTAGAGCAGTGTCTATTTACATATAGCACATTTATATCAATGGAAAAGAAAGGTATATTTGTTATTATGTGGAAACTTACTGCCATGCTATCCTCTAGAAGGTTGAGTGCATCAGGGCTATTTATGTTGATGCCCTTCTGGAGTATTGGTAGTAGTATGCTATAACAAATGGGAGACTGGTAACCAAGCGCAATAACAAAATTTCGCAGTGCAACTAGAAGCTGAATCTGTAGAAGACTTTCACTAGAAGATTCCTCCCAAACCTGTTATCAAGTCAAACACAGATACCGTTGTTGGGCACCAAGATGGGAATAACCAAATAGAGGAAGAATACTACAATACCTTCTGGAAGAATTGCACCAATTTTTGTGCATACGGAATGACTTCACTAACATGGCCAATGAGAGTAGAAATCAAGTTCAGAATTTGAACCTGAGAATAAGAAAGATAAGCTAAATGTAAAGATAGAGAGCAACACTAGTCATCGAAGGAAGTAGAATGGAGTGCTATGATAGATTTGAGGTAGCTATATCGTGTACCTTCGAATCAAACTCTTGAACTTCCTCAACCATTTTGAAACATGATTCCCAACAGATTGGAAGAAGATCAAGAAAACTTTGTTCAGAAAAATTTGCATCCTCGACGTGTAAGCATAATGACCTACTAGCTGCCAGCTACATAGGTAAACAGATTACTCAGAGGCTGCAAGATAAATGATGCAAGGAAGGAAGTATATGGGTCCTTAATGCAAGACAGAAACATAAAAGCAACAAAGATAAGATAGGATGAGATTACCTTGACAGCGAGATCATTGTCTTGCAACAATTTGATCAAAGAACAATAAACTGCTCTTTTCGTGTCATCTTTAATCTGAAAAGTTTAACGAACGCTAAACCATCAGTCAAAACATATTTTCAACCGGATACTTAACCCTAATAGCCATTTCGTACAAAATAGCCGGAAAAAAATGGTTATCCAATGATTCCATTATCTCTCAGTAATTCACTTTATGAACAAGATATTATGTTATGTTGCATATTATATTATAATTGTTCATGCAAGGATAAGCAAGAGTATAACAATATTACCTCCGAAACCCAATGTCCCAATATCATACCAACTTTCCGATGAATGATACGTCTATTTGGAGAGTCATTTGAAAGCTCAAGGGATAAGGCGCCATTAAACCTGCAGCCAAATTACTGGATCATCAGGAATGAAAAAAAAAATTGAAACATTAACAGATCAAGAACATACCAATCTCGGAAATTAAGATAATTTGAGAGCTCATAGTAGACATATGCTGTAGCAGCATAAGCCGCATCTTTAAGCAACAGTGCAGGAGTTATTTCAGTAACAGAAGGGGGACAATTGTTCATTGCTTCTTGAAGTATGGACACAACAATAGGTCCTAGGAGCTGTCCACAATAATGTACAGAAAGAGTAAGCTCAGTTTATAACTTTCTATCAATTACCAGACTTCTTCACAAAACAGGATGAAGTGCTTCAAACTATTTGTTACTTACTTGACTGTAATTCTCAAACAAAACCATATATAGAGCTTCAGCACAAGGCCTCAATTTCTCCGTCCACTGAATCATGTCCTGCTCATGATGAAAGGACTCAGGATTCTGGTACCACTCCTCTAGGTCAGTTGCTGTTAGAACAAAATACCTATTGGAAAACATTGATGATTAAGTTTCAGCAAACTTATTTTCCAGGCATGGTTCATACAACTACCAGAGAATGATATGATAGTATGGAGATATGAATACATGACGCATCACAGTTCACACTATATTTTTTAGCTAAATCCACTAGCCTTGACGGTAACAACACCTTCGCCCAGGCACTAGATAATTTCTGGTGAACAGACTGAGAACATAGATACATAGATGCAACAAGATCATATGTGTCCACAAGATTAACCCCGCTCTATTTTTGTTTTTAGTTTTGTATTGGTAATTGAAACCTCTGTACACTCAAATACCATTAACAAAATTAGACATAAAATGATCTAATTTTACAGGGCCATGTTTTGGTGAGTAAAGGAGAACCAAATATCTTGAATTTCACATATCTTATCGTTGGTAAGAGTGTTTACCTTCTCACTAGTATATTGCACAAAAGAACTATCCTTTTGTTGGGTAAAAGTGAAGACACAATGCCACCAACCATGCTTGAAGCATTCTTCTTCCTCTGCTCAAATGTATCTCCATTTTCATCCATAACCCGACCAGTTAGACTTGGCTTATATTCTTTACATTCAAGCACAGACTTCACCATCACCATACATTGAATAAAAAAGTCTTCAAACGGTAACAATGCCTGTTCAGGGTCTGTTATCTTGTTTAAGCAGAAATCCATTATAGCTGGAAGAGCACATTTATCTCCAAAAGAATAAGGGTGTCTGCTTTGGATAGCTCCTAACACTTTCATCAACTTGACACATGCCTTCTTTACAAACTCCCAAAATTTAGGATTTCTATTCTGAAAAGATGAATCTGCATGAAAACTCAGCACAAGTTAGAAAAAGCATAGTAATGTGTAGTGACAGGTTGAAGCAAGGGTAAGAAGGAAAAATTCCTAGATACAGAGCTCTAGGGGCTCTTGTCATATGTATGAAGAAAGAGTGTCCAAAACTAAAACTAAAAGAACTCACAATAGGGAAGAAAGGATTGAACTGCGCTCAAGAGTGCCGGAGAGACTTCTTTCACTGGTTGAATCTCCTGAGAGAGAAACGAGTTAGCTGTATATCCATATATCTGCATGCGCCTGAGAGCAAGGACGAATTCTAGACGGGAGATAGCTAAAAGTGATTGTGATAATGAACTTAAAAGAGTCGAGAAGAAATATTGCGTTTTTCTACCTGTATACATTTGGCATCGCTTTGAAATCCTGAAATTATGAGTTGGCGCACTATTTTTAAACATAAAAACCACCTCTCACAAGTCAGAAAAAGATCATCGTGATGTTGCTGCTCGACACCATTTGAACCATAGCTCTGAGCCATTGTTGAAAAGCCACGTAGAATTGTTTGGACATCTGTTTGCCAAAGGTGCCAACTAAAGTCGAAGAATTGCGACGAAATCTGCCAACAAATTAAACTGGACCTTATCTTTTACTAAAGAAAATAATCCAAGCATTCATCCAACAATAATTTCATGCAAGAGAGCGGAATTCGTTAAGAGGATGATGTTAGTAGAGACCCACCTCAGCAAAGGCTTTCTGATCTGCAGTGAGACGTTTAGTAGACAATTCCTTTAATGTACGAAAAAGAATCAGAAAGATTCTGTGAGACGAAAGTACATCAGCTGACTGAAGCTGCTGTGCTAGTACTGACAAGAGGTCAGGCCTGACATCATGAAACACGAAAACCATTTATTTTGCTATGCGAATCAATTCAAAAAGTCAACAAATCAAGGTAGTTGTTGTCCAGGTAGTATGAATTATAAAGTGAAAAAATGCTGACCATTCCCTAGGATAATCAAAGCGGGCTATCTTCGATATGAGAACAGCCAAAATTTCCGCTATCTGCAATGTAGCTAATGAATTCAGATAGATATACTTACAAAGTATATGTTTTAATTGGTGCAGCCAAGGACAATAGATCAAAACCAATCATCAAAAACAAAGAAAATGTTACAACACCTGGCTGTTCTCTTCTCTCAAATGAGACAACAATTTTTGCCTCAGATGACTCTTTTCCTCGTTGCTCATACTGCTGTAAAAATTGCCAGAAAGAGTGTCATCATCCCCAACCAAATAGGGAAACTTTTCAGATAGAGTATCGCAATGAGTAATTTGGTGGCAATTATCAGTAATCTTGCCGATTTTTTTGGAAAACCTCAACTTACCATGACGTTCGTCTGCTCTTCCAATGCCGGTTGATACTGTTCTTAAAATACACTGTAGCCATCAATCTAACGTCCACATGGGAAACCAAATCCTTGGATGCAATTACTTCCTGTAACCAAACAAGAGGTAATGAGATAGTAAAATCGAGCGAGTTTAGCAGAAACCACAAGAGGCATAAATTAGAAGCGCTACCATGAGGCAGGAACAGAAACCAGGTCTACTCTCTGACTGAGCCAGAGCTGCCTCCGCCGGCCGCCGAACAGTTTCGTCACCGCTCATTGAATTTGCTAGTAGCGTGTACATAGCAGGTAAATCCGAAGCCGATAACGCCATCAGATCCGACGAAATCATTGACCTAATCACCCGAGAAAGCGTCGACGATGAACCTTAGGGGTTTAAACCGCGAACAGAGACGACGACAATATAATCTCACAGCGAAGAAAAAGAAGGAAACGAAGCTAGTTCAGACAGAGAAGAGTACATAAAAGGAAGATCGCCTCTCTACAGCTCTATAAACATAACAATGTCAAAATAGTGAAAATGTTATTCCTTTTTCACAGTCGGAAAAAAAAAAAGAAAAATACTAACCATCGCTTTGATCGGATTCCGATCACTGAACCGGTGACTTTATTTGGGCTGATCACAGGATACTGGGCCTTAATAGATAGGCCCAAATTACAGTAGCGCGTGACAGAAATCGAAAATGATCAATCATTTGCGAAAATCTTATTGGTCGAGATACGTGTGATTACGTAAAATTTGCCACGTATGAATACCCGCCTTAAATTGAGAAAAGGAAGCAAACAAATTTATTTACAAAAATGACTCACATACCCTTCAATTTCTTAATCTAGTTGATAAATTTGGTATCGTTTTGTAATAATATTAAATTTGGGAAACAATCTAAATTAAAAAATAGTATATGTGTCATTCGAGAAATATGGCTTTTCTTCTCTAAACCCGGCAAACCTATTTAATGAAATGTTCTCTTCTCGATTTTTCCCGAAGAGTTAAGCTCCGTGAATGAGACACCGCTTAGATAATATAGAAGAAGATTCGTTGACATACAAAAAAAAAGGAAGAAGAAGAAGAAGAAGAAGAAGAAGATTCAGAGATTGCATCTTCAGGATGGTGAGAGCAAGATTGGCCATTTCTGTTGTTCTTGTGTCGACATTGTTGTTTTTGTATGCGGAAGCGAAAAGCGATCCTTATAAGGTAAAAGTTTGTTTCTCCAGTTTCATGAAGAACATTTTTTCCCGAATTTGAGATTTATCTCGTTTTTTTTTCATTCATGAGTTGGTGATTATTTTCTCCAATTGAAGGTTTTCATTTGTTCATTCTGATGGGTTTTGAGTATTAGTGACATTCGATGATCAATTTTTTTTAATCTAATTCGATAAGGACTTCGGATTCGTGTTGGGGATGTTGGCTCTGATACAAATTTGGCTAATTACTTGGGTCGTGGGCGGATAAATATTCGCATGTTGTATAGGAAAGATTTTTGTTTGATTAAGTTTTAGGTAGCTGTTTTCCCATTGATAGATTATATAGTGTTACAGAATAATTTATCCGTTGTATGATTCTTCAGGTTCTTGGAGTATCTCGAGATGCAAAGCAGCGTGAAATCCAGAAAGCTTTCCACAAGTACGCATCTTTATATTCTAGTCAATGATTAAGTTAAGAATTCGAATAAATGGTCAGCAAATAAATCTTTTTAATCATGTAACTTGTGATTTTCTTGCAGGCAATCTCTGAAATATCATCCAGATAAAAACAAAAATAAGGGTGCTCAAGAGAAGTTTGCTGAGATTAATAATGGTGTGTATCTAATTTCTACCCTGCTAATGCAAGTTTGAGGGCTCTTTTGGATGAACCTTGTTTGTAGTTCTTGTCCGATTGTTCTTGCTTTGGCTTAAATTGAACTTCTATTGATCTGGCTTTGACAATTGTAAACCCTGGTTTATATGTAACAGCTTATGAGATCTTATCTGATGAAGAGAAGAGGAAAAATTATGATCTTTACGGAGATGAGAAAGGACAGCCTGGATTTGACTCGGGTTATCCCGGAGGTAATGGTGGGTACTCAAACGGTGGACATGGTGGTGGTTTCAGTTTTGGAGGGCCAGGTGGATGGCAAAATATGGGCGGTGGGGGAGGATCCAAATCGTTTTCTTTCTCGTTTGGTGGTCCTTCTGAAAGCTCCTTTGGTTTCGGGATGGATGATATCTTTTCCATGTTTTCGGGTGGTAGTTCTGAAGGAAGGGATCAGTTTGGTGGCTTTGGTAGCTCATCGAAGGCTGAATCTCGATCAAAGAGTAACACGGTAGCTACTATCAGGACCGTAAATTCTCAGGTCTATAAGAAGGAAATTTTGGATCAAGGGATGACTTGGCTTATGTTGTCGTATCTTCCATCTCAAAGGGGAACCCAGTACTATGATTCGGTCATAGAAGAAGTTGCTCAGTCGTTGCAAGGAGCTTTAAAGGTAAAACATGTGGTTGTCGAGTTAGTTGATATCCGGTTTTGGGTTAGTTGTGAACGTGGTTGATCCTAGTGTTTTCTGTTTCGGTTTTGGAAGAATAAGTTAAGATTTTTTCGGTTGTCTCACATAATTAAGCTTTATGTTTACAGGTTGGGCGGATAAATTGTGAAACAGAATCCTCGCTTTGCAAACAATTAGGCATAGTTCCTCGTAGGGCTCCGAGGTTGTTTGTTTATTCATACACATCAAGTGGCAAAGCTACTTTAGCAGAATATACCGAAGAGCTTGTTACAAAGAAGGTGAAAAGTTTCTGCCAGGAACATCTACCGAGATTCTCAAAAAGGGTTGACCTGAATACATTCGATCTCTCTGCTGTTAGCTCACGAGGGACTCCTAAAGTTATGCTTCTATCAACAAAGAAGGACGCTCCTTCCATCTGGCGTGTTCTTAGTGGCATGTACAATGGACGCTTTGACTTTTACAACACAGAGGTTTGTTATATACTGGCTTTGACTTCCACTTATGTCAACATCCCTACAGTTATTGTTTCCGCGAATTGGCTGGTTCTGAATCTTATGGGTGATTTCCTGGTCCACGTTTAAAGACAGGGAATGGAAGTTAGCCCATTGTTTCACACCCTGAAAAATTCACTAGACAATGGAATATTTGTAGCTAAAGCATTTTCTCTCATGTTCTTGTAGGTGCAGGATACTTCTGATCCAAAGCTTAAAAAGTTGGGGGTTGATGCACTTCCGGCAGTAGTTGGCTGGTTATCGAATGGGGAGAAGCAAGTCTTGAAAACAGGTATCACAGTGAAAAATCTGAAATCAGCTGTCCAGGAACTTGGTAAATTGCTTGAAGGATTTGAGAAAAAGAATAAGAAGGTCTCTTCTAATAGTCAGCCGGGCCAAGCAAATAGTGAATCTTCAGAAAGGATATCTCTTCTTTCTATGGTGAATTTTGATTCTGTTTGTGGAGACAACACCCCTGTTTGTATCATCGGTGCCTTCAGATCTTCATATGGTAAAGAGAAGTTGCAATTAATATTGTCCCAGGTAAGCAAATTTATATTACCCTTTTACTCTTATTTAAAGGCCTTTAGCTCAATATAATAGCTAAACAGAATTCTCGGGTAAATTATATTTTGTCCAGGTATCTCAGAAATCCCTGTCTCGGCGACAAACTTCGACCACAGGATTGCAGGATGCAGTATCATATTCTCTTCTAGACGCAGCAAAACAATCTTCGTTCATGAGGTCACTTGACAAATCAGAGTTCAAGACGTCCGATAAGCTTCTAATAGCTTACAAGCCTCGAAGAGGTAAGTTTGCTACATTCAAAGGCGATATGACAATGGAAGAAGTTGAGAGATTCGTGGCAGCTGTTCTTAACGGGGACATTCAGTTCACAAAGACAAGACAGAAACCTGAGATCAAGTGACAGGTTTTTTCCCAACAGACATTAGTTTGAGATGTTTATCGTTTTGGAGGAGAAAAGGTTTTTTCACGTTCTTGAGTTGCAAGCTACTTTGTAGATCAGTCGTTGTACCTGCAGATAAAGGATCATCATCAATAGATGTGAAATAGGACTAGATTTACATTAAGAATCGCGATCTTTGTAATTATCATAAGTGATATATAAATTGTTGGGTCAAAGTTTTATACCCCACCGAAAGAAAAAAAAATCAGGTCGACGAGTTGGATCTCACAAACTTCCATATAACACTTAACCCACATAACTTTGCTTTCTGTATAAATCCCTCCTTCAACGTAACTTCTCAATCAAAAACTCTTCATCCAAACTTATTCATCTATATCTCCCCCGAACCAAATTAGAAAATTAATCGGTTACACTAAACCGTGATTACGATTTAACCAAGATTATTATACCAAAATTGTTATGTAAATAAATTGCCTAATTGATGACGCGTTTAGCAATAATAAAACCCGATTTGTCACCTTGTAATGTTCAGTTCAAACACAATACAAAACCTCGAGAACCTTAATTCCCAAATTTTGAATTTCTCTCAAAATCGATTTGAGTTTAGAGTAATTGGCAACGTTTGAAGTCGGATTTGTTGATGGAACAGATCGTGGTGGCCGGAATGATGACGATCTCGAAGAAGAAATGAGGGAAAGGTATGAGTTTAATGTCGAGGAAGAGATTGAGCGATTTGTAGATGAACCGCGTGTTCATCACAATGTATATTCTGAAAGCGAGAGTAATAAAGAAGGAGATGTACTGCAAATCAAAAGAGGATATGGGAATTTGTTCAAGGGACAAACATTCTTCAGTGGTTTAGCCTTTAAAGCGACAATTCTTGATTATGCGTTGAAGACATGTCGAAACATTAAATAAACCAGGTTTGACAAGACTAAACTCTCTTATGCCTATATCGGAGCTGGTTGTGAATGGAGGATCTATTGCTCTACTCACAAAGAATCTGAGAAATGGATAGTGAGGAACTACAATGATAGGCATACTTGTTAATGCCAATGTTGAGATGGTGATGGTCCCTGTTATAGCCTCTATGTTCTTTGATAAGATTAGAGGGAAACCAGAATACTTCATGCCAATGAAGATTGAAGAACTTATGTTTGAGAAGTGAGGAGTACATGTGTCTAGGCCACAGTGTCAAGCTGCTAAATAGGGCCCTAAAGTGGATTGATAGGGATTCTGATGAACAATTCGAGAGGTTAGACGACTAAGGCGGATGGAGTTGAGGAATTTTCTAGGTTCTACGTGTGCTTCGATGTGTTAAGGAGGTCATGGAAAGTAGGCCTCTAATAGGAGTTGATTAGTATTTTCTTAAAGGAAAAATGAAAGGACAACTACTTGTAGCTTTTGGTAGATATAGTAACAACTCCATATACCATAGGCAATAGTTAAACTGGAAAACATTGTCAATTGGTTTTGGTTTATGAAGAAAATAAAAGAAGATTTGTCTTTGGGTAATGGAGATGGATACATCATAGGTATTTGATCGCCAAAAGGTAATGTTATTGATTGGTTTATGACTTTTAGTGGCTTAGTTTTTTGATCATTTTGTCAATTAGTATCCAATCATTGTCTCTGGTTTTAATTATCAATAACTTGTTTTGATTGGCTCAGGTTTTTGACTTTCATTGCCTCAGATTATTGAAATTTCATTAGTTATTATAGGTTTAAAATCTCAGTTTGTAATTACTAATTGTCTTAGGTATTGTATGTTAGTTTTAGGTTAACTTAGTATTTTTGAAAGCTGAGTTTCTAATTGTAATTTCTCTATTGATTTTTATGTACTAATCAATGTTTCTTTTTGTTGGTAAAGGGATTGATAAGGGCTGCAGAGGTTGAGTTGCCAAGGATTGAGCATAAAATGTGTGTTAGACACATTTATGCCAATCTAAAAAAATGACATGGCAAGAAGACACAAATGAAACCATTCATATGGAACCTCCCATGGAGCTACAACGAAGTTGAGTGTAAAGAGAATTTAAGGCACCTGATGGCATATGATAAAGGTGTCTACGAAGATGTACTTAAGGAGAAATCGAGGACATGGTGTAGGGCGTTTTACAGGTGGGCTATTGTTGTAAATATGTGGAGAATAACTCCATTGAGTCATTCAACAATATTATCGTGAAGGCCAGAGAGAAACCAATGATGAAAATGCTTGACATTATTGCTCGTCAGGCCATGATGAGAATCATGAAGAGGAAAACACTCACTGAGAATCATGGAGTTCAATGCACTCATTATGTTGAAGATTATCTCGCTAAAACATATGACCTAGCCACGACTTGCAGTGTGTTCATGTCAACAAATAACATGTGACAAGTTGTGAGTGGAGATTGCTCTTACCGGGTGAACACGGATGGTATATCATGTACATGTAGGCGTGGGGACATCAGAGGCATTCCTTGTGAGCATGCTTATGCAGTGATTATGAGACATAAGTTGAATGTTGAGGACTATGTTGTACACTGGTTCAGTTCAAGACAGACAAGTGGAGACATAAGTTGAATGTTGAGATGAGCAATTTTCTGGCCTAATGCTTCGAAAAGTAGAGTACAAATGCCACCAGAACCTGCTTAACCTGAGAGGAAGAAAAAGAGCAAGAAAGATATAAAAAGGAAGAAGGATAAGAATGAGTCACCAACAAAGAAATATCACATTGTTAAGAAGAGGACTATACATTGTAAGGTTTGTGGAGCACCAATGATATATATGGATTTTAGCTATTTTAGGGGTCTCATTTAGTTCATTTTGCATACATATTCATAGTTTTAAAGTCATTTTAAATTCTTTTTAGGCTCATTAGCACACTTTGCATTTGCATTGCATACATGTTGCATATGAAGTGATTTTTAGGCACTTTGGAACTTTTTGGATCATTTAGGATGTGATCACTATCATGAATTGGATTCGAGGACAGAACACATTCAATGGAGCATAATTTGATGCATTTTGTCCTAACTCTACCCCCAACTTGACATATCATTGGTCGAGTTCCATCCAAATGAGTTGAAACATCGATATGAAGCTCACAGACGGACATAAGCTGTTTTTTAAGACTTTTTGGTACACTCGACTATCACACTCAACCAACATGTGGTCGAGTGTCACACATTTGAGCTGAGACTGAAGAATACAAGTTTTTCACAACACTCGATCAAGCCACTCGATCAACATGTGATCAAGTGTACCTTTCCCCACAACTTTGACTTTTTATTTTATTTTTGTTGACTTTTTAGGGTTTTACAAGAAGGGTAACCTAAAGAGAAGAAAATCCACGTTTTTAGTTTTTCTTGCGTTCTTAAATTTCTAGCAAACTCTCTCTAGTTTTATATGAAGATTTTTAATGATCTATTGAATATTTGAGTTTGATTTCTTTTGCATTACTCTCATCTTTTTCTCTTCTTTAAGATTATGTACTCGTTTTTATTTTTAGGGTTTGTGTTCTTTGTGACAATATCTTAGTAGAAAACTAGATTCTTGAAGATGAGTTAGATTGGTGTGGAATTCTTGATCTCCTAGGTATCTAAGGTTAGTTTTGAATAGATCACCCATTTGGAATGACACTCTTTGTATTGCAATGACTATGATAATGCATTGGGATAATTGATCTGTGTATTGAGTGAAAATTATGTTATCAATTTGGCTTCATTGCCAATTGGGTGTTTATTGCTACATTTAGGATTTCGGATCTCATGTGGTCAAGATCCTTTTCATTTTACTTTGCTTTTTGGTTTGCCAGTTCCTTTTGAGTTTCAGGTACACATCAACTCAGCTCCACTCTTAGACTATCTTTGGTAGCTCGAGCTACATGTCAAGTGTGTTGTTTCCACCGCTATGTGAGCATAATCAAACAACAACCATGAAGTATGCCCATGTAGAAGCCTTTTCTTCCCCAATTTCTATAATATAACAAGAATACAACTTGTTGGAATTGATTTTGGAAGAAAACGGGAAGTTTAACAAGAGCTTGATGTACTAATCTTTGGGCCTAGCTGATCCATGGACAATGCCATTTGAGGAGATTCGGATGACAGAGTTTAAAGGATGGTTCTATGATGAATATGGTCATGGTGATCCAAAGCCATGCAACACTCCTTTATCAAAAATGTGAGAAGTCAAGCTTAATGACTTAAAATAAGCTCATTTGGGAGAAAATCCTATGGTATCGTTGTATATATTTTCTTGCAGTTTTTCTTTGTTTTTTTTTTTTTTTGCTTTTTTCTTATGTTACAGGTCAAGGGACGTGTAAGGGACGTGTGTAGAACATTAGGAGGGTCGGATCCAACCATATACTCCTCAATGGACGCTAAAACATACACCAGAAAGAATCTAGAACCAGAGGAGGAGACTCGAGTATAACACTCGATCATAAAGAACCACCACAAAATAAGGTTAGAATCGTTGCACAATACATGAAATCTAAAGAACAATGCATTGTAAGGACTGAAATTTGTTTCATTCTTACACAGGTAGGAGGACAGTCTTCTCGTGGTGAATCTTAGACCTCTCAAGTTAAGCAGTCTCAAGGCACTCTAACTCAAGAATAAATGCAGATTTTAGCACAAGTAGATGATTATTGCTCTTTGGTATTCGATTTAATAGAGCTTCAATCAAGCAACACTCTCGACTATTTTTTGGAGACTTTTGGATCTTTGTTATTTTCTATTTCCGGATCTCATATATGTTTATGGAGAACACAATTGTATGGGTCTTTCAATGGCTCTTTGCACATGCTTGTGGATCCTTTACTCTTGTCTTTTTGCACTTTATGCTCTACATATTAATCTTATCACATATGTCCAATATAGTTTGTCTCTTTATACTTTTAATTTGTCTATTTGAAGTGTATTGGAATTGTCTTTTAAGTTGCAGGTTCCGAGAAACTTTAGGTTGAATACAAAAGAACTGATACTGACATTAAAGCAAAAGTCAGTGATCCATTACAAAAAATTGTTGCACTCGTTGATGCACCATTACAACAATTCAAACAAAAGGCAATGATCCATTCACTACAACACTTTAAACTAAAAAACAGGGAATAATGGTTCACTTAACAACCACTCACTCTAACATTTTAATCACTCCTAGATAAAAAAAAAAGATTGGCTGAAAGGATATTTTGGTTGAGAAATTACGATAGAAAAATTTATACAGAAAATAAAGTTGGGTGTAGGTCAAGTGAAAATAAAGGATATTTTATAACACACCACACTTCCGTTCCCGAAAACCAGGAAAAAAAGACAGTTAAGTGAAAACCGCCTACCAAACTTTCTGTGTGAACCGGAAATTGTTGGTTAACCGGCCAATTTATGGTTTCAGTTATACCTTCTTTACAAATCATAGTGTTGATTTTTGAGTGAAACATGAACCCTGATTCTTCTCGTTGTCGCGAGCTCAGCTTCTGAACTCATCTTCTTCGTAAAATCGATTTGCAGCTAATCGTGTTATAAGTCTCCAAGACATCGTAAATATCCAGGTTCTTACATGCGCCTTGGATTTTTTTCCCATTGCTCTTTCGCAAAAATATTCCTCTGGAACACGGTGGCATTATGCTCAGGCCTCAAATTCAGTCGTTTCGACTAACGTAGTTTGAGATTAGCTTCACAAGAACGGCTCGATGATGCTATGGTTTTTAGACTGTCGTTTTGATCAGAAAATGGTTTTCAGTTTGATATAACTTTATTGGGTTGAGTTGGATTGCGAAAACTATAAGGTTACTGTAAGATGCATTCGATGGATTATGTCATTTTGTTATAGAAACATTGTTTGACAGATCTATCCACTCTGAAGCCTTGTGGCTTTGTTGCAGATAGATGGTTCTATGCTGGTTTATGATAATCTCATATTAAATAAGCCAAGCTTGGACATGGGAATCCAGAATTTTTTATGGGATGTGGCTAAAAAATCATTCACTGGAGGTATTATAGGGCTTACCATTTCAGATAGATGTTGTAGCGTTGTTCCGGTGAGAGGCGATTCCATGTCTCCCACATTCAATCCGCATCGGAATTCTTATTTAGGCAAGTGTCTCTTTGCAAAATTAAAGATAAAAATGTTGAAAGTGGATTTTTGCTTCTTTTGGTCCTCTCTTCCCTCTTATTAGATGTTCAATTGTTGGTGCAGATGATTATGTACTCGTGGACAAGTTTTGCCTTAAGAATTACAAGTTTTCGCGTGGTGATGTTGTAGTGTTCGGGTATGTTCCCTTTACGGCCAATCTAACTCATCCTTTGACAAGACAGATTGCTTTATAATGGGTATGCTTGATTATGTGCTGAAGTCTTTTCTTGGATATTAGAAAAAACAAGTTCACTAGAACCTTACAAAAGTTTTTTACTTTCTTTGTGGAGGCGCTGAATCATGAAATGTGTGCATATTCATATCTGGAAATGGCCCCAACAAAGTTCCTACTGTATAGTCTAAATATTCAGATAGAAAAGCTATATCTTTGGATTCTGTTCTTGTCTTTTGCGCCAAAAGGGCCAGTGTTTTCTGGCTCTTTCCGGTTTCAAAGTTGTTGCTTAATCACAGTGTACTGTATAAGTTTCTAAGTTATATTTTGAAATAAATCATTGAGCTACTGACAAAAACTGCATATCAATGGCAGCTCTCCAACAGAAGTCAGGAATAGATACATAAAGAGGATAGTAGGGATGCCTGGGGAATGGATAAGTAGTTCTCGGGATGTGATTAGAGTCCCAGAAGGTCATTGTTGGGTAGAAGGAGATAACAAAAGTTCCAGCTTAGACTCAAGAACCTTTGGCCCTGTAAGTCTTCTCTGCTTCCATAGTTTCCGTAGATTTTGAACATAGATGATGGTTACTTAAAAAGGCTTCCCGTGTGACTGATTTGGACAAACTTTTTTGTCAGATTCCGTTGGGAACAATTCAAGGACGGGTTACTCGTGTTGTGTGGCCTCCTCAAAGAGTAAGCAAGATTGGTCGATAAAGCTAGTGGAGAAGTAGAAACATGAGAAAGGTATGCTTCTTCCTATTCCGGATGAATATGCCCCATACCAAAGAATGGTTTATCAGAAAAGATTGAAAAGTTGTTTTATATATTTCCTTTTCCATACACTAGAACTCCTAGTTCACAATTTTTCTGGTCTTTCAAATGAAAACCAGTCCAATCCAAAACTCGTCTCTTATGTTCCTCAAAATTCTCTATGGGAACTGTACTCTCAAATTCAGATCTCTATTACATTTACAAAGTCAAGTCTCAATGATAAATAAAGGCCACCTTCGATTTTTATTCTTTTGGGTGAAAGAAAAAAGAGCAGCAAAATTGAATTTCAATTGAATTTTGGTTTACTATGTTGATCCGGTTTTCTCGTTGGTTCGAACACCATAAATTAAACCTAACCGTAAAGATGTTGGGATAAAAAAAGGCCATGGGCCGTGATGGGCTCTGGCTATTTGATTTTGTTTACTATTTATTATTTATACATATAACTACATAAATGCATGGAAAATTCGAAATCTCCCCCTTGCTCGAGCGTTTCTCCTTCGGGGTAAGATTGATTTTGGTTGTTGTTCCACTTTCTTTCTTTTTCCTCCATTTTTCTCGTCTCTCTCGTACTAATTTTCTCTTCTTCTGGAAAATTTTCTCGTCGCTCGATAATCGTTGACAGATTTTTCCTTTTCTGTTTCTCTCTCCTACTTTTGTTAATTTCCCACTCGGCGTCTTGCGAACTACGCAAGTTTCTTAGTTACTATTTTGTTACCTTTTTTTTGACATTTGATCCAAGCTTTTTCTGGAGAATAACGCGCTTTGGATCTTTTCCTTTTCATCTTCTACCAATTGAATGTTGTATTTTCTGAAACTCGAACTATTAGTATTTTTTGGTAATTTTTCTTGATGTTGGTTGTTTTTCAATCTTCTTGTCAGTTTTGAGAATATAATTTCGGTTGTTTGTGGTTTCGATTAAGTGTGATTTTGTGTCCTGTTCAATCGATGTGCCCCAAATTGAATAGCGTGCGGGATCAGATTCCTCAGTTGCTTTTGCTGCGTATCTTCATATAAGTATCGTCAAAGATCTGTGAAGGAAATTGAGATTTGCTGGTGTTCTTTCTTTTTACCTTTTTCAGGTAGGTGGATTTGTTCGAAATGGGAAGATTATTTGTGATAGACCTCGAAGGACCGATTTATACCTGCAAGCATTGCCACACACATTTCGCAGTTAAGGATGATCTAATCTCCAAGGTTAATTTCCATTCCTTCTCTTCAACGTTTCATTCATTTGGTATTCATATCAATTTAGTAGAACTTGCTCTTCTGCACAATGGATGCTCCTAGAATCCTACTTTGTTCATCTTGCTTGTTAATCTTTAGGTCTAATCTATTGTTAGTCGTTACACTTATGTATGTGCAATATAGAAGTTTTCAGCTGCCATATTGAAACACGCAACTTGTAGTTTCAGACTGATCAAAAAACAAACATGGCATTTGGGAATAAACCATGTTGATCAAGTTGATAAATTCTTGCTCTTGAATTGACCCTTTGATTCTTGTTTTATAGCTTCCTGTTAAAGTGATCAAACACGCCATGATTTGTTGTGTCAACACTAGTGTTTCTACAGTATCAAGTAATGTTCTTTGAATTGATCAAACAGCTACCTGATTCGTGTTTGTGTTGTTACCAGTCGTTTCACTGCATGCACGGAAGGGCATATCTGTTCGACAATGTGTAAGTACTATTTAGAAGGATTTGATCATACAACGAATCATAACAAGGTTCCCTTATTGATTGATTAGCTAACCCTTTTTGAATTCTGTAGTGTCAATGTGACTGTTGGAGAGAAGGAGAATCGCATCATGATGACTGGTTGGCATACTGTAGCTGACATCTTCTGTGTTACTTGTGGCTCTCTTGTCGGTTGGAAATACGTACATGACTCAAAACTTTCATTCTTATAAACAACTTTCTTTCTGATTCTTTGATGCTAATTATTCTCTCCCTTAGGATTTTGCATACGAGAAGTCTCAAAAGTACAAGGAAGGAAAATTCGTCATAGAGAGGTTTTAATCTCTCAACCATTTAACTTCTCTCAGTAACCAAAAATTGGAGATTGAAATGGTGATTTGGTTTGATGTGGAAGTGGTGTGACCAATGTGAGCAGGTTTAAGGTGCTTGGACCCGATGGAGGTGGATACGACATGAACCTGGACGAGCCTATGGTTGGAAGTGAGGAAGAAGAAGAAGAATAAGAAAAAAAAAGAATTCTCTTTTCTTTTACTAACACTTGGCAAATGGTCAATGCTTCGTACATATCGGCAAACTCGCCGGGGAGAAAAAACTGACATTTTTTCGGGTAAGCGTACAAAACAAACAAACCAAATATTACTAAGAAATAAATATACATTTTACAAATTTTAAAGGTCGATACTATTTGACAAATATAAAAAGGTTCGGTACAATGCGTATTATGTTTTTAACCGTTTTATCTGATTATAATTCAATTCTTCATTAATCAGTATCTGCGACTTTAATTAACTTTGTGAATTTTGATAGTTGTAACGAGATCAGTAAATATCACCGACTAGTGGCTTTATCGTAATTACGTAGCATGCACATGGGTAAAGACCATACACGTGTCCCGTGGGCTTTTCTTAGATCCTCTGCGTTTTGAACCTGATGCTTCGTGCTCTGTTCAAACTTTCAAAACTATCATCAATTAAATAAAATAAAATAATAGTAGAAGAAAACAAGAGAGATGGTACGACTAATACTTGTCTGGTTTGAATTCAGAATTTTAAATATTGAACTAATCGAGAAGAACATCTTCCCCACTCTCTCCCATCTTTCTTCTTCTTCAACCCAAAGCTTTCTCTTTCTCTCTTAATCTATTTTGTAAAACCTTTTTGGGTTCTTGTCCTCTGTTCTCTTATGACTTTTCTGATTCTCATTGGTGCCTTTTCCAGCTCTCTAATGGGTCCCGTAGTGTGATCTCTTCAGATCTGATTGGTTAGATTCTTTCTTTTTTGTATGTTTGGAGATTTTTCGTTGTTGTGAAGTTCGGACACAAGACCCAGGAAGATTTAATCTCAGGTTTCGAAAATGTTGAGCCACGATAGAGACGAAGAACTCTCTCTGTTCCTTGAGATGCGTCGTCGCGAGAAAGAACACACAGCCGATTCTCTCTTAACAAGTCCGTCTACATCTCTCTCTCTTTCTCTATATATACATGTATATCAACTTATATAAATATGTGTGTTTGAATTTGTTCCGTCTCTTTTAGGATCTGATAATGGTAGTATCAATGGAACGTTGACGTCTGCGGCGATGGCGCTCTCTAATGTCTCCGAAACGACGTCGTCTCAACGTTATCCTCAACGAAGAACCGCCGCTGATAACTTCTTGTATTCGGAGAATGAAAAGTCCGACTACGATTGGTATAGTTTCCATTTTAATTGCTTCTAAACTATAAATTTTTGCAAGATTTTTATTACTATTATTGCCAATTTGTGCATTCAAAAATTAGAAAGACAAAATCTCAATTAAAAAAAATACTTGAAAATTATCAAGTGATTGTGTTACACAAATTAGATTGCAATGGACAGCTATTTTTCAGGAATTATTGTTTTTACAACATTTGAGCTTATTGCTAAAGTGTAATCGAATGTCTGGTTTTTGCCTTGTTCGATTGATTATTGTTATTGTCTCTTGTTCAGGCTGCTTACGCCGCCAGGCACGCCACAGTTCGAGAAAGAGTCACATAGAAGCGTACTGAATCAAAACGATGCTCCCAATTCTCGCCCCACAGTTCTTAAATCTCGAGTATGAACCAACTTGTTAAGACAAATCTGATTCATTTATTAAATCTCTTCCAAGTTTAAGTTTGTCTTTGTTATTTTAAGCATTGAAACTCTTGTGTTGTGTTATGCAGCTAGGAAACTGTCGTGAAGAGATTGTCTCAGGGAGCAATAATAAAGCTCAAACATCGTCGCTGGGGGCCAGTTCGTCCTCTGTAGCTGGACTCAGAAGACCATCTTCCTCATGTAGCTCAAGGTCAACGAGTAGACCTTCCACACCAACCAGAAGGTCTACAACACCAACCAGAAAGTCAACAACTTCAACTACCTCATCAACAACAAAGCCTGTGACCACCAGAGCTTCAAACTCTAGATCCTCTACGCCCACCTCACGTGCCACCTTAACTGCCGCACGTGCTACTACCTCTACCTCGGCCCCACGTACTACCACGACGACGGCTGGTTCAGCGAGATCAGCTACTCCAACTCGGTCTAACACTCCGCCATCTTCTGCACCTTCAAAGAAACCAGTATCAAGACCAGCCACACCGACCCGGAGGCCTTCAACACCAACTGGTCCATCTACGGTGTCGAGTAAGGCTCTGTCCCGAGGGACTTCTCCGACTCCGAAGTCGTTAAGACCGTGGAAACCATCGGAGATGTGTGGTTTCTCTTTAGAAGCCCCACCGAATCTGAGGACGACTTTACCAAACAGACCAGTCTCAGCTACAAGAGGCAGACCTGGAGTAGCCTCAGCACCAGGTTCAAGATCAGGTTCCATAGAACGTGGAGGTGGCCCCACAAGTGGCAGCGTTGGAAATGCAAGAAGGCAATCTTGTTCGCCGTCTAGAGGCCGAGCTCCCATCGGAAACACCAACGGGAGTCTCGCAGGTGTGCGTGGGCGAGCAAAGGTAAGCAATGATAGCGTGAGCCCAGTGGCTATGGGCAATAAAATGGTCGAGAGAGTGGTGAATATGAGGAAACTAGGTCCACCACGGCTAACTGAGAGTTGCGGTAGAGGAGCCGGGAAATCTAGCTCAGCTTTTAACAGCCTTGGCTATGGGAGAAACCTCTCTCTCTCTTTCAATTGATATGGCCTTAAGACATATGGTACGATCACATCTTATTGGTCAGGTCTTTCGGATTTACCTATATTATAAGACGGTCTTATAGTTCATCACCATAGATCAAAACATTGAGCTGAAGCTTAATGATCTGACCCGCAATAATAATGTAATTGTCTGTCTTTTGTCTGTAGGATATAAGACGAGGCATGACAGGAAATCTCCGGCCACTTGTGACTAAAGTTCCGGCATCATCAATGTATAGCGTGAGAAGTCGACCAGCTAGTGTTTCAAGCTCTCCGGTCGCCACGAGCAGCACTGTGAGCTCATCTGAACCGAGTGTGGATAACATCAATATTCTGTGCTTAGATGGGAATGAAGCTGAGAATGATGATCTTCTCAGTGAGAAAAGCTTTGCTTCTCCGCGAGACCAGTTTCCAAAGTTCACATCTTGACCCATCTTATATAGTATCATATGTTCTCGTTTTTGTTCTCACACTTCGCAACAACTTGTTTGTATGTGAACAACCTTTTAAATCTATGAAATCAGCTATCAAATGTCCTTCCTTCCTTCAATTTTTTGCATTTGAACCTCGTGCTTCAGTCAAAACGCAAACGAGAGACACATGATGTCTTGTATTTGATAAACCTCTAAATCACTAAGAGATTTCTTTGATCTTTGTACAATGTCAATACATATGAAAAACTTAAAAACTTAAAGTATCGATTGTGAACTCAAACAATTAATAAAGAAATCACTCTTTTTTATAGACAAGATAAAGTTTTTCCTAAATCTACTAGGAAAAGATATGTTTAGATAACTCCTAACAAAAAACTTAATCTTATCTATTAAGTAACTTACTCAGCAAGTTACTATGTTCAACCTTAATTCAACATTTTCCCTCTTAAACTTGAAGTCGACTTTCTCTATATCATGAACACCAATGAAATCCATCATCTCTTTGAACTTGATTCTTCCTAGTGCCTTTGTTAGTATATCCGCCTTTTGTTTTGTTCTCGGAATGTGTTCCACTTCGATTTGACCATTCTCAACACATTCTCTTATGAAATGATACCTTGTGTGTATGTGTTTACTTCTGCCATGAAACATCAGCTTCTTGATTAGAGCAATTGCAGATTTATTATCAATACGAATGATTACCTTTTCACATTTCACTCCAATGATTTTACTTAGTAACTCTTGAAGCCAAATTGCTTGTCTTGAAGCTTCAGTTCCAGCCATGAACTCGGCTTCACATGAAGACAAGGCAACGGTTTCTTGCTTTTGTCGAGCACCATGTAATTGGACTCTCGCTTAGATAGAAGATGTGCCTAGTTGTACTTCTTCCATCATCCGGATCTACATTGTGACTACTATCACTATACCCGACTAACCTTGGTACTTGTGTCGTGAGATCTCGTGAAGGGAAAATCCGAGGGTGATTGTGTCCTTCAAGTATCTTAAACAATGTTTCATGGCAGCTCCATGCGATTCTCTTGGACTTTGCATATATCTACTCAAAACTCCAACACAATATGACAAATCCGGTCTTGTATGTAAAAGATATCAAAGGCAACCAACCTTCCTTCTATAATTTGTGGCATCAATTTCCTTTTCTTGAATGGCTCTTGATAGTTTTAACCTAGACTCCATTGGTATATGAACCATGTTACAATCATTCATTCCCGAGTCTTCAAGAATCTTTTGAGCATAATGTTTTTGTGATAATGTTATTCCACCTTCAAGCTGTCTTACTTCTATTCTAGGATAGTAAGTTTGCCTCCCTAAGTCACTCATCTCGAATTTAGTTGTCATTTCTTCTTTGAACTCGTCAATAATTCTTATACTTTTTCCTGTAACAAACAAATCATCTACATAAATGGCAATAAGCAAACTTTGATCCGAGACTACCTTCTTGTAAACCGATGGCTCCTTGCTACATTTTTTGAACTTAAGTTCTTTAAGCACTTGATTCAACTTGATGTTCCAAGCTCTTGGTGCTTGTTTTAACCCATACAAGGCTTTCTTAAGTTTATAGACTTTGTCTTCACTTCCTTTCACCTCAAAGCCTTCCGGTTGTGTAACATAAATGGTTTCTTTTAAGTCTCCGTTAAGGAAAACTGTTTTCACATCAAGATGATGTATCTCCCAGCCATTTGAAGAAGATAGATTAACAAGAAGGCGAATTGTTTCAAGTCTTGCAACCGGTGCAAGCACTTCTTCATAATCTATTCCATACTTTTGCACATATCCTTTGGTAACAAGTCTTGATTTATACTTGTTGATGCTTCCAATGGAGTTACGTTTGATTTTGAATACCCATTTAAGTCATATGGGCTTGACACCTACTAGGAGCTCCTCTAGTTCCCAAGTCTCATTCTTGACAATAGACCTAATTTCATCTTCACATGCAAGAATCCATACTTTTAATTCTTTTGCTTCTTTGAAATTCCTAGGTTCATCGTCTAAGCACAATAGTGGTATTGAAACGTTTCTTTGAGATCTTCTCAAGACTTCACCGGATGAAATCTCATCCGAGAACGCATCCTCGTTTTCGTTGGTCTCCTCGGTTTCATCTTCGATCCTAACATCTTCGTGGTCTTGATGATCACCTCCATCAGAGTTCTTTTTTCCTTCATTACTACTAATCATAATCTCAAAACTTCCAACTTGAATCTCCTTTGAAGTTTTGTGATTCCAATTCCATCATTTTGCTTCATCAAACACCACATCTTTACTTACTACAATTTTTTGAGAAAGCGGATCAAGTAATCGATACGCTTTAGACCCGGGTTCGGTTCCAAGATGAACAAGTATACGAGATCTATCTTCTAGTTTCTTCAGGTATGGAACATCAACCTTGGCATATCCAATGCATCCAAAGATTCAGATATGATTGATGTTCGGTTTTTTCCCACCAAGAACCTCATATGGTGTCTGATCCTTGATAGCTCTTGTAGTAATTCTTTTCAAGAGATAGGTAGAGTGTCTTACCGCTTCTCCTCAAAGATGATTAGGCATATGCATATGCTTCATCATGCTTCTTGACATTTCCATCAATCTTATATTACGTCTCTCAACAACTCTGTTTTGTTGAGGTGTGTAAGGTGAGGTAAGATGCCTTTTAATCCCAATTTCTTCACAAAACATTTTGAACTCATGGGACAAGAATTCACCTCCTCGGTCAGTTCTAAACACATCAATTCTTTCTCTAGTCTCCTTTTCTACCACGTTTTTGAATCTCTTGAATTTTCCAAACGCCTCACTATTTTCTTTTATCAAGATAGTCCACATATATCTTAAATGATCATCGACAAGAACAAAGATATACCCATTTCCAGCTGCAGTTTTTGGTGATATTGGTCCACAAAGATCCCCATGTACAAGTTTCAACAGTTTATCCACTCGGAAAGAAGTTGGCTTTGGAAAGACTTGCCTTGTTTGCTAAGTAAACATGATCCGCATATCTTCTTCTCTATATCGACCTTGGGAGATCTTTAACTAGTTATTTCTTGATCATGTTAGACAAAGTATCAACATTAATATGTACTAACTGTGCATGCCACTTGCTTGAATCACTTACCTCGGTTAGATGCACCTCCGAGTCTTTGATATCCATCCAAACCTTGTAAATTCGATTTGGTGATCATTTGGCTTTGATAACTACTTTTCCTTCTTGATCAAACATTATCAAATAATCTCCTTTCATCTGTATATCACAACCGGACTTGGTAGCTTGTCCAAGACTAATTATGTTACTTAAACCCAGAATATAGTACACATTAGTCATGATTTTCGTTTTATCGTTTTGATCCAAAAGAGAAATTGATCATTTTCCCTTAATATCAATGCGTGAGTCATCTCCAAATCTCACTTTTCCCGTGATTGTCTCATCTATTTTAGTAAAGTATCGTATAATCCCTGTCATGCTATTTCTTGCTCCATTATCAAGATACCAAGTATTCTCCGTATCAAATTTACTCGGTACACAATTCTCCTCGTTTAAATAAACCACCTCATGCATAAAGAGATCATATGCGTCTTGTGTGTCTCCACTAACACTTTCTTCTCGAGTCTCTTGTAGTTTAAGCAAACGATCCGGACAACTAAAAGCATAATGCTCTAGTTTATCACACCGATAACACATAACTTTTGACAGATCTCGATCTCCATTACCTCTACCTCGACCTCTTCAACGTGATCGTCCTCCTCTACCTCTTCCTCTTGATCCTTCAGTCGTGTTTCTCATTTCCTCTTCTTCTTCTTCTTCGAGAATTCTCTCTTCATAGGCCTTTAAACGACCTACAACATCCTCAAAGCTTGCAGTTTTAAGATCCAAGAATTGTTCTAAGGAGGCTACCATAAGTATGTATTTATTTCTAGGTAAACAATTGAGAAACTTCTTAACCAACTTCGATTCCTCTATGATTACTCCTAGAGAGGTAGATTTAGACGAAATCGTGGTTAGCCTGCCAACAAAATCGTCAATTTTATCGCCATCCTTCATCTTAAGGCGGTCGAATTCGGACATCAATGTTTGTAACCTAGCATCCTTCACACGTTCAGCCCCTAAGTTTCGAACTTTGATGACCTCCCATACTTTTTTTGTCGTGTCTAATTCTCCAACTTGTAGAATAAGAGGTTCCAGTATGGATTGAAATAAAAGAGTCATTGCCATATTGTTTTTCTTCTTATCATCAAGTTCAGCCTCAATTACCTCCCACACTTCATGTACTTTGAGACATACTCTCATTCTCATGGCCCAAATGGTGTAGTTTGTTGCGTTTAAAATTGGACATGCTATAGAGGATGAACCTCCTCCGGTTTTGGCTCCCTCCGTCGGAACCAAGGCTTTCTCGTCGCCTATTGTTTTGTTAAACCTTTCGTTTAACTTTTCCTTCGTGAATTTGCCTCCTCCTTGATCACGAATCTTGCTCTGATACCAATTGAAGAACTTAAAGTATCGATTGTGAACTCAAACAATTAATAAAGAATCACTCTCTTTATTGCTTTAGAAAACTCTCTCAAAAACTAAAGCCTCCAACCTCAAGTTCTTAGGTTATATCTCCCTTTTATAGACAAGATAAAACATTTCTTAAATCTACTAGGAAAATATATGTTTAGATAACTCTTAACAACAAACTCTATCTTATCTACTAGCAAGTTACTATGTTCAAGTTTAATTCAACAACATATCTTTCTTCAACCAATATTATTACTTAATTATTATTTTCATTTTCATTTCTACCATTATGTAATGTTTGAGGATAAGCATCATGTTGGATGCAGTAGAGACATGTGAATAATATAGGGTTTTCGTGCTAGTGTTATAGATAAGGTGACCTCTTCATTACTTGTTTCGTTAGGTTTGTACAAGAGTCGATTTTACATGGAAGAAGAAGAAGTTTGTTAATTTGGAATCGTTGAAACGTCTCCACGCATAAAAACAACAAGTAATCAGACCTTGCTTGACCACTAAATCTTACATGCGCACAACTACATCAAATACTGTAATTTTATTATTATCTCAAGTAAATTGTACAACACTAGTCAATTATGTTTTTCTTACAGTCACGTGGACTTTTCCAATTTTCTATTTTCAGGGGAAAATAAGAAATAAATTATGGCCCATTTTAGTGGAATCGTTGTTATGTAATCAATATTGTCTAGAGTTAAAAATTACTAACCCAAATTTAATTAATAGTGAATTATTATATATTAATGGATCTCAAAAATTTATATATTTTTAGACCTTTAGACAAATAATTTTTTTGTTAATAGGCACAACTCTGCATATAACCAATCATAAATTTAAGCAATATGAAAATAGTGTCATGCCAAGAGTTGCAGAACCAAGAATTACAGAGATCTAACATGATTTTTGTATAAGGAATCTTAGCAATTTTTTGTTTATTACATAAATAGTTTATATTATTTTAAAAGTATATTAATAACATAAAAAACTTAGAAAAACGACTAAGACATAAATTTTTATTTCAATAAACTCTTTCATCAAATTCTCGTAGTTTAAATTTCTAAGTAGTTTTTTTTTATAAATATGAAAGGTAATCATTTCAATATTTCCTGCACTATAGTTAATCACAAATAAAATTTTATTAACTTTAATTTTAAAAATCTTATTTCAATTGAGACATCCAAAATATGAATCACTAATAAAATTTGATAAGCAATTCATGAGTTTAGATAAAATCTTCCACTTTTTTTAAGTAATTCAACAATTTAACACGGTTTCTGATATCTTTTAAGCAAAACTTCTTTTTAGTCATTTTCTATAATATTTGAATGATTTTAATCATCGAGATGATTCACTAAAACTTATGGATTTCTCAAAAAGCTTGAAAACGTATTTCCTTTTCCATTTATAATCATGATTATTTATTTTATCAGTTTTCTATATGAATTCTCAATTGTTTTAGAAGTTTTTAATTTTTTCAGTTTTCTATGTGAACACCAAAAATTTTGATTTATCATCTATCTCTCCATTGTTCTGATTTTTTTTCAAAACCTAGACACATTTTTTGAAAAAAATATAAAAATAATTACACTTTCGAGTGATCTTCAAAAATATATATTTTTGAAAATCCAAAATAAATTTTTTTGTTTTTGTTAATAGACATGCGTGAAAATTTACAACAAATAAACGGGAAGTTTAAGGCATTATACGCCAAAGTGTGGAAGATTAGCGCCCCAAATAAGATTCAACATTTTTATGGCAAATTCTATCTGGCAATGTGGCTGTCAACCAGAATCTGAAGCATCGGGGTATTAATTGCCTTCTCGATTGTGCACAGTGCGGGGCAGAGATTGAGTCGATTAACCATGTTCTCTTCCAGTGTCCTTTGGCGATGCAGACGTGGGTACTGTCCGATATCCCATCGGCAATAAATTTATTTCCGGGAGAATCGATTTGGTATAATTTGGACTACTTGTTTTGGCGATTACCAGAAGGTGGTAATTATCACTATTTTTCGTGGGTAATATGGAATATATGGAAAGCCAGGAACAACTTTTGTTTCTCGAATATCGTTCCCGACCCCGGTAGAATCATCTCTCGGTCAATGGCGGAATATGGGGAATGGTCAGTGATTTGGCTACGGCCATCGGGCCAGTGGTTCAGACACACAGGCTATACCGGGACACATAAATCCAATTAGATTTTCCCTACTACAACCAATTCAGGCTTCACAGGTTTCCGATGTTTGGTAGATGCCTCCTGGAAGATGACGGCCCAGAAAACTGGTTTATTTTCGTTCAGTTTTCCAGATTCGGTAGAGGGTAGTTGTTCGGGTGCTCGAGGAGTCAACATAAGTTTATCCGCACTGTATGCAAAGGTGGAAGCTGTTATCTGGTCCATTGATTCACTGCTAGCTATACAAGTTCTGGAGGTTGAGATGTTTACAGATTGTGAGACTGTGATTGAGGTTTTCTCTAAGCCGAAGGATTGGCCTGCTTTTCTCCCCTTCCAGGAGGACTTCATACACTTATGTGCTCTGTTTACATCCTTTTCGCTTTCGGTAATTCTTCGCACTCGCAATTATAAGGCTGCTCTCTCGCCATGTTTGTACAAGAGACAAGTTATAGATGATTGTACTGAATTTCAAATGGCTATTTTTAGAGCTTTTTTATGAAATTGCAGTTGACAAAAAAATAAAGGGGAATTTTAATAAAGGAATGTGAAAACCAAGATTCTCACGCGTATCGATGACGTCATATAAACGGTATTTAATGACGGTTTTTTGTTTTTTAATTTTTATTTTTCTAAACATTGACAAAATTGTCGTTGATAAAAAAAAACATTGACAAAATATACTTTTCAATAGAAAAAATAAATAAATAAAAATACACCTGGTGTGAATGGAGACAAAAACTTTTGTCAAAATAGACATATATAGGTCGTCGGGTTTGCAAAAACTCCTGTAAACTACTTTATTTATGTTTCTTCCATTGTCAAGTATGTTAGAGCAGGTTCAATGACAGTTTTTAATTGGGTTTTTTCTAATTAAAAAAAAAATTTAAAGTAGAAGAGAGAAAAAATGGAGTTCTGAAGGAGGAGATTGAATTTCTAATTTTTTCAAATAAGAAACGTACTTATACACATGTTGTTATCTAATTCAATATTTTAAAAAATATATTCTTAGAATGACTTTTTGTTTGGTTATAAAAACTCATTAGGCTAAGCATGTGTAAAGGTGTAATCAACCCTCCTTTTATTTTTGGTAATACATTCACGTTATATAAAAAATAAAAAAATACTTTGTCAAATTAATGTGCCGTGTAGTTTGGTCAACAAATCTTTTCTATCGCTCTTCGTAGATATTTAGGTATGAACCTTTCATACTTCTAAAAAAGAGATTTGCTAAAGTGGATGATCATAAATGACAGTTGATTAAATTGTAACTAGAGAAAATAAAACACGAAGTTTATACGCCTAACTATTCTTTTGGTCGTATGAATTATATTAAGAAATTAGGATAGAATATATCATTTGAACATATAAATTGACAGAAAACAAAATCATTGGTAACAATATTTCATTAGAGAATGTGAGTTTTGACCAAATTCCAAATAACAAGTTGGGTCTCTGTTCTGGGCCTTTTTTCGACATCAATTTTACTGGACCCTAATTATAAAGGTTATAAACATATATATATATATATATATTTATATATATATAAGTCTGTTACAAGAAGGAGAATACGAGAGGTGTGATTAGAAGGAGAGTTGAAGAGTTGTGGTATGTTCTTCTTCTGTGTGTTTGATCACTTGCTTGTGTATTCCATTGTAATCGATTCTTACAGTGGATTTTGGGAGTCACCGTAACTCCCACGAGACGTACTGGTTAGAGACCAGGAACTCGTTAAATTGCTTGTGTCGTTCATATCTTTCAAATATGTCCTAAACCTACATTGTTTATTAACCACCAGTCAATCACAAATCTCAACAAGTGGTATCAGAGCTTTTGGTTAAGGGAGAAAGGTAGTGTATCGGAGGTTAAGGAAGTATGAGCAATACAAGGATTGAAGTGGATCGGTTTGATGGGACTGGAGACTTTTCATTGTGGAAGGTGAGAATGCTTGCTAACTTCGGTGTGTTAGGGTTGAAGAGTATTTTAACTGATGAGAAGATGCAGAAAGATATACCTACCGCATCTGGTACAACTGGAAAAGATGCAGTGAGTGGTGTAACATGTGTTTCTGGAGTTGTCACATATATTGACCCTGAAAAAATGGAGAAGTCGGAAAGAGCAAAAGATCTTATCATTCTCAACGTAGGAAATCAAGTGTTGCGGAAGATTTCAAACTGTGAAACAGCTGCTGCAATGTGGTCCACTCTAAACAAGTTATACATGGAAACATCTCTTCCAAATCGTATTTACTTACAGTCAAAATTCTATACATTCAAGATGCTTGACTCTAAGAATATAGATGAAAATGTGGATGACTTTCTTAAGCTCGTGGCTGACCTGAACAACATTGGAATAGAGTTAATGGAAGAGGTTCAAGCTATTCTTCTTTTGAATTCCCTACCTGACAGATATGATCAATTTAAGGAAACGTTGAAGTATGGCAGAGACACTTTGAGTCTGAATGAAGTCATTGGTTCTGCAAAATCAAAAGAAAGGGAGCTATTAGAAAAGGGAAGACTTACCAAATCACAAAATGAAGGGTTGTTCATTGAAAATAGGGGAAGAATAGAGAAGAAGTATGATAAAGGAAGCAGTAAAGGATGGAGAGGAAGATGAAAAAGTAAGGCTAGATCCAAATCCAGGCCAAGGTACAATAAGAACAACAAAGGTTGCTTTATATGTGGTAAAGAGGGACATTGGAAAAGAGAATGCCTAGAGAACCGTTATAACAAGTCAGCCAACTCAGCGAATGTGACGCAGTCGGCAAATTCAAAGGTTAGTAATCACTAAACCTTGAAACGAATTTGAATCCTCAAGCAAGAACTTGAAAATATGTTCTGGAAATCCACCAGATTTAGAGAAGAATCTCTTAGATTGAAATAGAAAAATATAAGTTGTTTTACAACGAACTAGAACTTCTCTTTATATAGAGAAGGATCTTAGCATAAAAATAGGAGAATTAATCGGGTCCTAAAACAAAAAGGAAAACTAGAAAGAAAATAGAAAACGTTGAAATTAAAAAGAGGAAGGAAAGACTGTTAGCTCCTTCTTGCATCAGTCTCCTCCACCTCCAAAAAACTTGTCCCCAAGTTCTTGTCTGAATAAAGAACCCCGTCATCTTGATACTCATGAATGTCAGCCACGTTAAACGTGTTAGAAATGTTCATAGACTTAGGAAGATCCATGATATAAGCATTATCGTTGATCTTTTGTAGTATCTTGAATGGTCCATACTTGCGGGGTTGAAGCTTACTATAAGTACCAACTGGAAATCTTTCTTTACGGAGGAACACCATCACCTCATCCCCTTCCTTGCAAACCTTCACTCTCATATGCTTATCAGCGGACACTTTATTCTTTCTTCATGTGGCCTCGAGCTTGGCTTTAACCGCCTCTTTAACAGCCAAAACCTCTTCAGCCATGGCTTCTGCGGATGTACTAACCCCGGGAGCTTTAGGTAGTTTAACTAAATCAACTACATGCTTGGGAATAAAAGTGTATACCAAAGAGAAAGGCGATCTTCATGTTGCAGAATGCACAGCGCTGTTGTACGCAAATTCGATTTGAGGTAAGGACAAGTCCCATTGTTTAGGCTTATCACCACATACACCCCGAATCATATTCCCTAAAGTCCTGTTAGTTACCTCGGTTTGCCCATCAGTTTGTGGGTGAGCTGTAGAACTTCTGTTAAGAGATGTTCCAAACATCCTCCAAAGAGTGATCCAAAAGTGACTGAGAAATTTAGTGTCCCAGTCTGAAGTAATAGAGTTAGGAACTCCATGAAGACGTACAACTTCTCTAAAAAACAACTTTGCAATGTTAGATGCATCAGCGGTCTTCTTGGAAACAATAAAGTGTGTCATTTTAGAGAATATGTCAACAACGACAAACACAGAATCCATTCCATGTTGAGTCCGAGGTAAACCTAATACAAAGTCCATGGATAAATCTTGCCAAATGTTTTCAGGAACAGGTATGGCATATAGAGTCCTGTATTCTGCGACTGTCCTTTGGAAACCTGACAAATATAGCACCTCTTGACAATTGTTCCAACATCGTTCCTTAGGTGTGGCCAATAGTACCTATCTTCCAAGCTAGTGATGGTCTTATCTCTCCCTAAATGACCGCTGAGTCCACCCCATGTAGGTCTCGGATTAATTTTTCCCTTAACGACGAGCAAGAAATACACAATTGATCCCCCTTTAAACAAATAACCATCCAGCACGTGAAAATCTGCAGAAGGATGTTTTGCGACGCACTTAACCCACAACTCTTTAAACTCAGTATCACTTTCATATAATTCCTTCAGAAATTCGAATCCCACAACCTCTTGTGTCAGAGTAACTAGCAGAGAACCTCTTCGAGTTAAAGCATTTGCTACTTTATTAAGAGCACCAAACTTATGTTGGATGATAAATGGGAATTTTCGCAAAAAACTTACCCATCGAGCATGCATCTTGTTTATCACTTTTTGGCTGTGAAGGAACTTCAAAGCTTGATGGTCAGTGAATAAGATGAACTCTCTGTGAACTAAGTAATGCTTCCACTGTCTCAAAGCTCTAAGCACCGCATAAAATTCTTGATCATAGGTACTCCACTTCTGTCGTGCTTCACTGAGCTTTTCACTAAAGAAAGCTATTGGCCTTTTTTCCTGAGATAAAACAGCACATATCCCTACTCCGCTAGCATCATATTCAAAACCCCAATAAAACTTTCCTTTCTTCAAGCACTCGGTAATAGGAGCTGTAATGGTACTGAAATCTCTTATGAATCTCCTATAGAAGGTAGCTAGACCGTGAAAACTACGTACCTCTGTGACGAATCTAGGGGCTGGCCAATCTCTAATAGCTTTTACTTTATCGTCATCAACTTGAATTCCTTCTTCCCCAATGACAAAACCTAAGAAAAGCAGCTTGTTGCTGTGGAATGTACACTTCTTTAAATTGACATATTGTTTGTTCTCTTGTAATACTTGTAACATCTCTCGTAAATGCCACAAATGCTCTTCCTTCGTTTTGTTGTAAATTAATATATCGTCGAAATAAACCACCACGAAAGAGCCAATAAACGGTCGAAGAACTTGATTCATCAGCCTCATGAAAGTGCTAGGGGAGTTTGACAAACCAAAAGGCATCACCAGCCACTGATAAAGTCCATCCTTGCTCTTAAAAGCCGTTTTCCACTCGTCTCCAAGTTTAATTCAAACCTGATGATACCCACTGCGAAGATCAAGCTTGGAGAAAACTCTAGAACCAGCTAACTCATCAAGCATGCCTTCCAAACGAGGAATTGGAAATCAAAACTTGATAGTTATCTTGTTTATAGCTCTGCTATCGACACACATTCGCCATTGATTACCCTTCTTAGGCACAAGAAGAACTGGTACCGTGCAGGGACTCATGCTCTCCCTAATGAACCCCTTTTATAACAGATCTTCAATTTGTTCTCTCAAAATCTCATTCTCTTTAGGGCTCATTCGATAATGTGGAAGATTTGGTAAGTTGGATCCTGGAATAAGGTCAATCTGGTGTTGAATATTTCGCATAGGAGGCAGCTCTTGTGGCAACTCTTCCGCAGTTAACTCTGTGAAATCTGCCAAAATCTCGAGTACTTCCCTAGTAGTCGATGGTTCCTCATGTACAGCGCTCATTAACCATTTGATTACTACTGGACAGAAACATCTACTTTCTTTGATGGCCTCATCAAGTTCCTTCTCTCCTCGTGCCATCACTAGAAAATTAGATATCTTTGTCTCTGGTTTCTGTTCTAAACTCTTGGTGGGAGACATAGCAATCTTATGTCTGTTCCACGTGAATAATAGCACATTATCTCTTCCTCAGTATGTGATATCGTTGTCATATTGCCAAGGACGCCCAAATAGGGGATGACAAACATCCATCTCAAGAACATCACATAGCACTTCTTCTCTATAATGTTTTCCAATGGAGATTGGAACCTTGCAAGTCAATGAAACTTGAAGCTGAGAACCCTTTTTAACCCACCCTAAAGTATAAGGTTTCTCATGGGGTTGCATTGGTAGCTTCAAAAATTTGACTAGTTTCTCAGAAACTAAGTTTTCTGTGCTGCCATTATCTACAATCAAATTGCAGAGCTTGTTGTTAACTGTGCAACGTGTTTGAAACAGGTTTTTTCGCTTCCCTTCTTCCTTTGATGACAAGAGGAGTCTCTGAAGTACTAGACTTACTACATCACCAGGTTCTTCTTCAGCGAACTCAGCCTCTGCATTCTCATCATTGTTATCAGGTTCTCTTTCTTCTCCTACATAAGCAATAGTGTTTCTAGTTGGACAAACATTTGATATGTGGTCGTGTCCTTGACATCGGAAACATTTATCAATGGTTGGTCTTGTGTAAGGGTTACTCTGCTTCTGGGTTGGTGTCCTATTCTGCTGACCTCTATTGTAATTACTGCTGGAGCTTCCGGCTTCCTTGTTGCCTGTAATAGTGTCCTTTGCCGCTGTATTCTTATCGTTCACTCCTGTTGGGTCAAAAGTACTTTGAGGCGGGTATCTCCTGAATGGAGAGAAGTTACGGGAAGCTTTCTCCATTAGTTCAGCTTTTAGTGCTAGACTAGAAGCTTCTTGCACGGTCCAAGCTGTCTGCAACCCAATTTTCTCCTGTATTGAACCCCTTAATCCACTGATATATCTGGCCACTTTCTGATTCACTGTCTCTTCCAGATCGTTACGCTTAGAGAAACGCAAGAATTCAGCCGTATACTCGGTCACAGTTCTTTTCTCTTGGGTGCAACCAATATACATCTTGTAGAGGATCTGTTCATAATCTTCTGGTAGAAACCTCTCCATCATGTACTGTTTCATTCGCCGCCAAGTCTTAATTGGTCCTCTTCTTTGTCTTTGTCTTTGAATAACAAGTCTATCCCCCCATACAACATCGGCACTCTTCAATCGAATAGCCACCATCTTGACCTGCTTGCTCTCAGGGACGCCCATGATTTCAAAGAACATATCTACACTGATCTGCCAGTCCAGGAAATCTTCTACCCCCATGGTTCCATAGAACAAAGGGATATCAGCTTTGACTCGATAGTCATGATCGTTCTGTCGAGGCTCTGTGTTAGTCTCTTCTTCGGAGTAATCTTCTTCATCAGAGGAACTCGACCTTTTGTAAACAGGTTGCTTCTCTAGCCTTCTGTCTTTCCTTGTTTCTCCCTCGTCTCCTTCTTCTTTAACTCTCTTAATGATCTTATCTTTCTTTTGATCAGTAGCATTGTTATTCTGGATTGCTAAATTTCTGATCTCATTGGTCAAAGCGTTTAGGGCCGTGGTTATCGCCTCAATGAAACCCTGAAAATCCGCTTTGGATAATGGTTGATCTGCCATGGCTTACCAAGCTTCGAAAAGAGACAGGAGAAGGCCTGCTCTGATACCACCTGACGCAGTCGGCAAATTCAAAGGTTAGTAATCACTAAACCTTGAAACGAATTTGAATCCTCAAGCAAGAACTCAAAAATATGTTCTGGAAATCCACTAGATTTAGAGAAGAATCTCTTAGATTGAAATAGAAAATATAAGTTGTTTTACAACGAACTAGAACTTCTCTTTATATAGAGAAGGATCTTAGCATAAAAATAGGAGAATTAATCGGGATAGAAATCCTAAAACAAAAAGGAAAACTAGAAAGAAAATAGAAACCGTTGAAATTAAAAAGAGGAAGGAAAGATTGTTAGCTCCTTCCTGCATTAGTCTCCTCCACCTCCAAAATAACCAGATCAACCAACTGTGTTGACCGTAAGCCAAAATGACACCAAGCAAGAATGGATTATGGAATCTGGGTGTAGTTTTCATATTACACCTGACAGAGACTCACTCTTTGACTTTGAAGAGGTTGAAGGAGGAAAAGTTCTTATGGGGAATCTGACACAGAGTGAGGTAAAAGGAATTGGTAAGATCAAGATTGTAAATTCAGATAACTCAGTTGTGATCTTAACTGGTGTGAGGTACATTCCTTCTATGGGCAGAAACCTTATAAGTTATGGTCAACTTGAGAAGAATGGATGCAGATATGAAGGAAGTGACTTTGTGGTAAACTTTTATAAAGATGAAAAAAAGGTTTTGTGAGGGAGATATCAAGATGGTTTGTACTATCTTGATGGAGTTGTGGTCAAGGGAGAGGTAGAAGTGGTAAATCCAGAACCAGCTATGACAAAAATTTGGCACTCAAGGTTAGGTCACATGAGTCAGAAGAATATGGATATCCTAGTTAAAGAGGGTTATCTTTCGAATTTGGTTGTGAAAAAGCTAAGTTTCTGTGATAATTGTGTTATTGGGAAATCTCACAAACAAAGTTTCAAAGCAGCAAAACATATGTCGAAAGGTGTTATTGACTACGTTCATTCCGACTTATGGGGTCACCTTCTACCCCAGAAAGTCTTGGTGGTTGCAGATACTTTGTTAGTTTCATTGACGATTTCTCGAGGAAAACATGGGTGTTTTTTCTAAAAACAAAAGATGAAGTATTTGAAAAATTCAGAGATCGGAAACAAGCTGTAGAAAATCAGATGGGCAGAAAGATCAAGTATCTTAGAACCGATAACGGGCTGGAGTTTTGTAACTCTAAATTTGATTATTTTTGCAAGGAAGCTGAGATTATAAGACATCTAACCTGCACTTATACACCACAACATAATGGTGTATCAGAGAGAATGAACAGAACCATAATGGACAAGGTTCGATGCATGCTTACAGAATCTGCTTTAAGAGACGAATTTTGGGTAGAAGCTACGTCCATGGGTGTATACTTGATAAACAGAACTCCAAACTCCTTTATAAACTTCCAGCTACCCGAAAAGAAGTGGAGTGGGTCGAAGCCAGATTTGAGTCACTTGAGGAGGTTTGGATGCTCAGCTTTTGTGCATGTAACCCAAGGAAAAACAAGTCCAAGGGCTGTGAATGGAATATTTATGGGATATCCTTTTGGTATTAAAGGATATAGAGTATGGCTGCCTGAAGAAGGAAAATGTGTAACTAGTCGAAATGTGGTTTTCAATGAAGAAGAGCTTTTCATGAACAGTGTGAGTAAGACTGAACAAGTTGTTGATAAGGGAGAACAGAAATTCAGGAAAGCTAAGAAGAAGGTAGTGTTCAGTTCGAATTTAATTAGAGGTCCTTCTCCAAGATACTCAGATTCAGATAGTGATTCTGATAACGGGGCAGGTACGTCAGATTCTGAGAAATCTGAAAATGAAAATCAACTTGATGTTTCAGAAAATGAACAAGGTACCAATGCTGAAACGAGTGAATCGCTTGCTGACTATATGCTAGCCCGTGACAGAACGAGAGGAATTAATATGCGACCTCCATCCAGATTTGAGGACAGTGATTTTGTTGCATATGCACTTTCAGCTGCTCAAGACATAGAACTAGAAGAGCCTAATTCTTTTACATAGGCTATGAGAAGTAAAAAAGAAAAAATATTGGGAGATGGCTGCTAAAGAGGAAATGGAGTCTCACAGGAAAAACAACACTTGGGACCTTATTGAAAATCCAGGAAAATCTAGAATATTGGGCTGTAAATGGATATTCAAGCTGAAAGGTGGTATTCCGAGTGTTGAAAAACTGAGACACAAAGCAAGGCTCGTAGCAAAAAGTTTTTTACAGCATGAAGGGGTTGGCTACAATGAGGTTTTCTCACCGGTGGTGAAACATGTCTCAATCAGATTGATGTTATCAATTGTTGTCAACATGGATTATGAATTAGAACAAATAGACGTCAAAACAGCCTTCCTACATGGAAATCTAGAAGAACGAATTTTGATGAGCCAACCTGAAGGTTTTATTCAACCAGGAAATGAGAACAAGGTTTGTTTGTTGAAGAAGTCTCTATATGGACTCAAGCAGTCCCCTAGATGTTGGAATCAACGGTTTGATAAGTTCATAAAAGACCAAGGCTTTGAGAAGTGTAAACGTGATCCTTGCGTTTATGTGAAAGGATGTCAAACTGATAATGTGGTGTATTTACTATTTTATGTAGATGACATCTTAATTGCTTCAGGAAAAATGGATGTCATTCAAGAGCTGAAGGATAAACTGAAACTTGAATTTGACATGAAGGATCTGGGTAAGGCTTCAAGAATTTTGGGCATGGATATCAAAAGAGACAGAGAGAATGGGGTGCTAAATCTGTCACAACTAAACTACTTGGAGAAAGTTTTGAAAACATTTGTAATGTTTGAAGCACGAACGGTTGTTACACCAACTTCATCTCACTTTAAACTCAAAAGTTTGACAGTAGAAGAAAAAGAATCATAAGCTAAACATATGGAAAAGATCCCTTACGCCAGTGTGGTTGGAAGTCTAATGTACGCAATGATTGGTTCTATACCGGATTTGGGTTTTGCAATTGGGTTAATCAGTAGGTTCATGAGTGCTCCAGGAAAGGATCATTGGAAAGCAACTAAGTGGGTACAAAAATATTTAAAAGGAACCTATATGCAAAGCTTAGTGTTCAGGAAACACTCTCAGTTTAACGTGGAAGAGTTCTCTGGCTCGGATTTTGCTACTGACATGGACAAGAGGAGGTCAGTCACTGGCTATGTGTTTAAGGTAGGAGGAAATACAGTTTCGTGGAAGTCTTGTTTGCAATCTGTTGTAGCACTTTCAACAACATAAGCGGAGTATATCGCTTTAACAGAAGCTGTGAAAGAGGCTATATGGTTGAAAGGGTTATGCAAAGAATTGGGCTTTGATCAAGATAAAGTTTTATTGCACTGTGACAGTCAAAGTGCCTTAGCCCTAGCAAAGAATCCAGTTCACCACGAAAGGACTAAACATATTGACAACAAGTTTCATTTTATTCAAGACAGGGTTCGAAAAGGTAAAGTGGAGCAACAAAAAATCTCTACGAACTTAAATCCAGTTGATTTCTTAACTAAGAGCGTACATGGGCCTAAATTTCAGCTATGTTGTGAGCTCATAAACCTTCAATAACACCTTAAGTCAGCTGCAACTACATCAACGTGTCAGAAAAACAAGATGGTCGTCACGTTGGAAATCAAAACTAAGAGGTACAAGTAAGAAAGTTAAAATTACCTTTTACTTTGTGGAATCGATGAGAAGCGGATGCTGATTCCAGGAGGAGTGCTCTTATCTAAGGTGATAAGAGATGTGGATGTGGTTTTTTTCGATTTTCATCTCAAGGTCTTTGACAAGTGACATGGAGATTCTTTGGGTAAATCGATAACCAGGGCATCATCAGGAAAATGATGATGGATGGAAATTAAGAATCTGAAGTGATTTTTAAAGAAAGAAGAAAGATGAATTATTATTTTTTCAATCGGAAAATCAAGAGGTATGTGCTATTGCTCGAGGGATTATCATGATGAAGGAATAATAGAAGTTACATTGTTGTCAATTGACAAGGAGTTCGCGTTGAAGCTCTAGGAATGGTTGTGTCCGACGAGATTAGGGTTTGCTCAGTGATGGGAGATGCTCTGCGATGGTGATGTCGTCTTATTTGGTACTTCGGTCAAGGAGGAGATTTCTGGGTTTTGACCAAATTCCAAATAATAAGTTGGGTCTCTGTTCTGGACTTTTTTTTTCGACATCAATCTTACTGGGCCCTAATTATAAAAGGTTATGGACATATATATATAAGTCTGTTACAAGAAAGGGAATACGAGAGGTTTGATTAGAAGGAGAGTTGAAGAGTTTTGGTATGTTCTTCTTCTGTGTGTTTGATCACTTGCTTGTGTATTCCATTGTAATCGATTCTTATAGTGGATTTTGGGAGTCATTGTAACTCCTACGAGACGTACCGGTTAAAGGCTGGGAACTTGTTAAATTGCTTGTGTCGTTCATATTCTTCAAATCTGTCCTAAACCTACACCGTTTATTAACTACCAGTCAATCACAAATCTCAACATATAACAATTTAAAGTTTATAAAAACTTAACAATTTATTTCTTTCTACATTTTCAAAAAGTTTGATGCCAATTTTCCTTTTACATAAGTTTGTGTCCCATTTCCTATTACAAAATAAAACAAAACAAAAATGAGATTTTAGTTTTAAATTAGAACCTTAAATATATGTAAGGAAAATAGTCAAATATAACAATCAGTTTACTTTATAACTCACAAACTTGTTGTGAACTGTTGTAGGTTTTTTTTCTTCAGAAAATTCCAAGTTTAATCTTACAAGGGTTTATTGATGGAGTTATTATAGAAATAAGTGTAACATCAAACGATATAGTGGAAGAGTAAATATTTTTTATAAGGAAATTAAATGATAAGAGATAAAATATTATAAAAAGAAAGAGATATAAAAAAATGAGAATGTTATAAACATATAGATTTAATAATTACCTATACTATAAATATAATCAATATGTATGTAAAATATCTACTCCACCATCATTGTATAATATATATGTCATGTAACAATACATGTAAGTGAAAATAATTACAATTCTTCTCTGTTTCTTTTCTTCTCATGTCTCCCTCTTTCTCTCTCCCATTTTACAATTTTCTATACATATATTATATAAAAATATAATATATAATATACATATATATATAACAATTATTTTATAATACGTTATCAGCACGCGAGGTGCTTCAAATTGGGCTCATATATATATAATATACATTTTAATTTAACATATATGTTATTATAATGGCTAAAACAATATGGGTGATTTGCTTCTCATACAATTATATTTTTGTTTGGGATAATAAAAATTGTTTCTCCCGAATTGATCGTTATGGAAGGATATGCCTTCACGAACATGATCATATGGTAGGTTATGCCTACTCAAAACAATATTTTTAAATGTCCACAAGACACTTATAAATTGTTCTAGAAGAACCATAAATAATAAAATTTCTTGAAGACATTTATAAAGCATTCCTTAAGAACGGTAATACAAAATAAATAAAATAAATTTGTCGAGAAGACAAACAATACATTTCAAATTATTATTATTATAATATCTAACATGTGATTATCCCTTTATATAATTTGATTAATTCAAGATAATGTTATTGTTGGTAAATATTAATTTTGATAAATTTATTTTAATTATATTTTCTATTGGTCATGAAAGAAAAATTAAATAATAATACATATTTATATAGCCAACGGCTCTAAACACTATTACTAACGGTGATATACAATTTTTCATCTATAAATACACTCATTTTTCTCTAATCTCTTCACTCAAAAATTCTTTCACCATCACAAAAAAATTTTATTTGAATTTAAATTGTTTCTTTGTTTACAATTATTTCTTCAATTTACAGGTTTTCCGTTTTGAAACACACGCCCGAATAATTTTGGATAACTGTTGGTCTGACTATTTGTGCTTCATATATTCTTGTAATCGCTTGTTTGTTTTATTTTTTTGTATTTAGATAATTTGTTATTTTATATTATGTTTTAATAATATTGTGTCAATTATTTAATAAAAAATTATTATTATTATTGTGCAGTAATTATGTCAAATTTGGCTAAACACAAAATCACCGCCCTTGATATATCGGAAAACAATTATATGAGATGGGCAGTTGCAGCAAAAATGCATCTTAGAAGAAGTAAACTCATCGATGATAACATCGATATCATCGATAAGTCGAAAACGACTTCAGATGAGCAAAAGGCTAATGCTATGATATTTTTGGTCCACCATATTCACGATGTTTTAAAAGATGAATATATAACAAAAGAAGGCCATGCAGATCTTTGGCAATCACTCAAAGATAGATTTGATCAGCAGAAATATGTGATCTTACCGAAAGCTAAACATGAGTGGTTAAACCTCCAGTTTCAGGATTACAGAAGTGTAAGTGAAAATAATTTCGCTCTCTTCGGAATCACTTCCAGGAAAATTTTATGTGAAAAGAGAATATGTGATTATGATTGATCAAAAAACTCTTCAAACATTTCGTCCTGGAAATGTAGTCCTACAACAACAATACCGGGGTAAGGGATACACGATGTATCCAAAACTAATGCAAGTTCTCCTTGTAGCAGAACAAAATAATAAACTTGTAATGTTAAACCATCAATCTCGTCCTACTAGATATCGTGGAAATAATAGTGGTCGTGGACGAGGTGGACATGGACGTGGACCAGGAAGAAAGTATCGTCCTAATGATTTCAACAATGAAATAAATAATAAAAGGCCACAAGGAAAGGAAGTTGAAAACAGGAAACATGACGAAAGTTGCTATAGTTGTGGCATGAATGTGCATTGGTCGCGTACCTGCCGTACGCCAAAGTATTTTGCCAATCTACACAAAGAGTCACAAAAGAAAAAAGGAAAATAAAAGGAAACCAACTTTGTTTATGACAATGTTGGACATTCTTTTGATAAGGAAACAAGATCTTATTTTGAGGGTGATGTCGAGCCGCGTTTTGATGGTATAAATAATGATACATATCTCGATGTGGTTGATTTTGTTGTTGATTCGATAGATATCAACGAAAGCCAAAGAGACTAAAATCTTCCCGAAGAAGAAATATGACATAATACTTATGGTTGCACAATGTTGTAATCTATCTTGTATTTGTAAAATAGTTTGTGTTGTAATATAAAGTCTATTTTTATATTAACACATCTTTTCTGAATTTTTTCATATCAGAAAATGTTGAAATGTGATAACAAGGATAAAGATATTTGTCTGGAAGACAGTGATACAACGCACACAATTCTTTAAGATAAAAAATATTTCTCTTCCCTTTAAATGAACAATTCCGCTGGAAGTATGAATACTATATCTGGTAATGCAAAAATTATTGTAGGCTCCGGAAGAGCTTGTTTTTCAATGCCAAGGGGAACAAACTTTGAGATAGAAAATGCATTATATTCCCCCAGATCATATAGAAATTTGTTGAGTTTCAAAGATATCCGCATAAATGGATATCACGTAGAGACCATGAATAAAGATGGTATTGAATATCTTTGCATTAAATCAATTAATTCGGAAAAGAAATGTATATTGGAAAAGCTGTCAGCTTTATCCTCCGGAATGTATTTCATAAAGATAAATATGGTTGAATCATATGTTACAATAAACCTGAAGTTTACGTGTACATTCAAAATTTGGCATGAACGTTTAAGGCACCCTGGTTCAATCATGATTCAAAGGGTTGTGGAAAATACAAATGGCCATTCGCTGAAAAACGAGAAGATTTTTCAAGCAAAAGAATTTCTTTGTAATGTTTGTTCTTTTGGAAAACTAATAACTCGACCATCACCTCCCAAAGTTGAGAATGAATCTATGGTATTTCTAGAAAGAATACATGGTGATATATGTGGACCTATCCATCCACAATGCGGGCCATTTAGATATTTTGGTATTAATTGACACATCTAGTAGATGGTCACATGTGTGTCTATTGAGCACACAAAATGTGGTTTTTACAAAATTTATTGCCTAAATAATCAGGTTGAGGGCACAACTTCCTGATTATACAATAAAAAAGGTAAGACTTGATAACGCTGGTGAATTCACCTCACAAGCTTTCAATGACTATTGTATGTCATTAGGAATAGATGTTGAACATCCAGTTCTGCATGTTCACACACAAAATGGCATGGTTGAGTCTTTTATCAAACGGTTACAAATTATTGCTAAACTGTTAATGATGAAAACAAGACTCTCAATTTCAAAATGGGTTCATGTAATTTTGCATGTTGCATCACTAATTCAAATAAGACCAAGTGCATATCATAAATACTCCCCATTAGAATTAACATCTGGCTACAAACCAAATATATCCCATCTCTGTGTTTTTAGATGTGTGATTTATCTCCCTATAGCACCGCCGCAAAGGACAAAAATGGGACCATAAAGGAAATTAGGGATATAAATTGGGTATACATCACCACGTATAATCCGGTATCTAGAACCAAAAACTAGTGATATGTTTACGGCACGTTTTGCCGATTGTCATTTTAATGAATATGAATTTCCAGCATTAGGGGGAGAAACTAAAGAAGCTCCAAGAGGCATCACATGGTACACACCATCGTTGTGGCACCTTGATCCCCCTAGGAAACAACGTGATTTGGAAGTTCTGAAAATTGTGCATTTACAAAATATGGCAAATCAGATACCAGACGCGTTCACCGATACAAAAAAGGTGACACAATCATATATACCTGCTATGTATGCTCCATCAAGAGTTATAGTTCTAGAAGAACAAAATGATGGAAACATTGAAAATGAGCCTAAGGTTCAATTGAAAAGGGGAGACCAACGAGATCAAAAGATAAAACTCCCTGAAAGAAAAAGAATTTGGGAGAAATACATAATAATGGTCATGAAGAACCAAATCATACAGAGAAAATCTTGAAAACGAAAATAAAGAAACACATGAGATCTCCATCAACTATACCCAAATCGGAAATAATTTGGTTAGAAATGAAATAGAAGATGATGATGGAATTTCATCATTCTCTGTATCAAAAGAAATTGATAATGAAAGTGATAATCCAGATCCAAAGTCCATATTAGAATGCCTGGAAAAAGACCTGATTGGAAGAAATGGAAAATGGCCATGACAACTAAATTGAACTCCCTTAATAAGAGAAAAGTTTTTGGATCTATTGTCATAACGCCTGAACATGTAAAACATGTTAGTTATACATGGGTATTTTGTTCGAAAAAGAAATGAGAAAAATAAGGTGACATGGTATAAAGCCCGATTTGTTGCCCAAGGTCTTTTTCAAAGCCCAAGAATTGATTATAAAGAAACATATTCTTCGGTAATGGATGCAATTAGATTTCTGATGAGCCTAGCGGCATCTAAAAATCTAGAAATGCATCTAATGGACGTTGTGACAACATCTCTATATGGATCACTTAACAATGATATATATATATATATATATATATGTGAAAATCCCAGAAGGATTAGAGATGCTTGAAGCATTGAACTCAAAATCCAAAGAAATTTGTTCAGTCAAATTACAACGATCACTTTATGGATTAAAACAATCCGGATGCATGTGGTATAATCGCCTAAGTGAATATTTTTTGAGTAAAGGGTATACCAACGATGTAATATGCCCTTGTGTATTAATCAAGAAATCTATATATGGGTTTGTGATCATTGTTGTATATGTTGATGACTTGAATATAATTGGTACTCAAAAGGAAATCGATGTGACAAGAGCTCACATGAAGAAAGAGTTTAAAATGAAAGATCTCGGACAGACAAAATATTTTCTTAGACTCTAGATCGAGTATCTTCGGAATATAATTTTTGTACGTCAATCTAATTATACAAAAAGAATCTTAAAACACTTTTATATGGATAAAGCGATTCATTTGAGTACTCCAATGGTCAATAGATCATTGAATATCGATAAAGACCCATCTCGACCTTGTGAAGATAATGAAGAGGTATTAGGTCCTGAAGTACCTTATATGAGTGTTATTGGTGGGATAGACCAGATATAGCATTTGCTACAAATCTGCTTGCTGGATACAGTTCATCGCCCACACGCATGCATTGGAATGGAATAAAACATATATTTTGTTATCTTCATGGAACAACTGACTTGAGATTATTTTATAATAAAAATTCTAGTGTCGATCTAGTTGATTTTGCAGATGCAGACTATTTTATCAGACCCACATAAAGTCCGATTGCAAACCGGATATGTTTTCGCAATTGGAGGTAGTGCAATTTCTTGGCGTTCCCAAAAGCAGATTATGGTTGCTACTTTCTCAAATCATGCAGAAACAATTGCACTACACGAAACATGTAGAGAATGTGTGTGGCTCAGATCCATGACTCAATACATACCATAAGCAAGCGGAATAGTCATAAATAACAGGCCAACAAAATTGTTTGAAAATAATGCCGCTTGCGTCGCCCAAATCAAAGAAGGTTATATTAAGAGCGACTGAACAAAACCTATTCCCCTAAGATTTATCTCTTACACACGAGAACTTGAGAAAAATCAAGAAGTGGATATTCAATATATACGATCAGCAGACAATGCAGCAGATGTATTTACAAAAGCACTTTGCACTACAACATTCAGAAAACATGTTCATAGTATCAGAATGCGTCAACTACGAAATTTATGATATCCATCATTTCAGGGAGAGATTACGTCATTGTACTATTTTCCATCGCCATGGTTTTTATCCCACTGAGTTTTTCCATGACAAGATTTTTAATGAGGCAATGTGTAATATATAATTAACAATAAGTAATTAAGGGGGAGTGTTATAAACATATTGGTTTAATAATTACGTATACTATAGGTATAATCAATATGTATATAAAATATCTACTCCATCACCATTATACATATATATATGTGTCATGTAACAATACATGTAAATGAAAATAATTGTAATTTTTTTCTCCTTCTTTCCTTTTTTGTGGCACATGCCAAAAAACAAACAGTTTTTTGAGAATGGACTTGTGAAATTTGATATAAGAATATACAAAATGCAAAATTCTAATATTTATGTAACAAATATTTTGGATTGGCTTAAAAAATATTTTTAAGTAGGAGAAATAATTGAGGGTGTGAAAACAAAATAATAAAAAATGAAATCAAGGAGACTTAAATAGTGACGTCGTGTGAAAAAATAAAACAAAAACAAATAAAAAGTCTCGTCGTGTACCTATCGCTTTCGTAAGTCACTTTCTGGCAGCAGCAGCAGCAGCCGATCAAAAACAACAAATTAAATACAGCAATACCTTTTAAGAGTTTTTCACTGTTCATGAGTTCTGTGTTTGGTCTGCTTTGGATCCTCAACAATTTAATTGACCTCCTCAAGAAAAAGTTGAAAACTACTCCCACACAAAAGCTAACTCATCATTTCTCTTTGATTCCCTCAATTTGGATTTCTTCCACTAACATTTTTTTTCCAATAAACCTATAATCTTCTTCTTACTATTCTCTACAATTCCAGATTTAGTTTCGAGGATTTGGGTCAAAATTGAGGTTCTTTGAAAGAAAAGTCCATTTCATATATATAAAACCCATATCTTGTTGATTGTTTCTTTTGTTTGGGTTTGGATTTGAGCTTCGTTTGGTAAATTTTCCTCTGTTCTTCAGAGGATTTTTGTTAGTGTTTTCTCCGTTTTTGTGATGCGTTATAACTGCTTCGGACTTTTTGATATGTGCAAAGGAAGTGATCGTCTTGGACAGAAAGAAGCTGAAGGTATATTCAACTATTCAGTGGATCATTATGATGTTCATCATGATTTTAGGGTTTATAATCCTGATCTCAGTCTTAGTATTGTTTCCTTGTACGATTTATTTAACCTTGTTCATTTCTGTGGTAAGAATCTGTAGAGTTCAATCATCGTTGACCTAAACGATTAAGACACTTTCTCTGTGATAAAGTTTGCTTTGCTGATCTCTCACAAAGCTTCTCTGTATTTTTGTTTGGATAAATCAGAAATCTGCACCGACAATGTGAGGGTCTTTTCATATAATTCGTTAAGATCTGCCACGGATAATTTCCATCCAACGAACAGAATTGGAGGTGGTGGTTATGGAGTTGTCTTCAAAGTGAGAAAATATGATTTTTGTTATCATCTTCAAACTCAAATCTGCTTTTGAAAATGTTGATATTGTTGTGAATGATGAGAACGAATTCTGGATCTCGCAGGGCGTTTTGAGAGATGGCACACAGGTAGCTGTGAAATCACTTTCAGCAGGATCTAAACAAGGCACACGCGAGTTCTTAACTGAGATTAATTTGATATCCAACATTCATCATCCTAACCTTGTTAACCTCATTGGCTGCTGCATTGAAGGGAACAATCGGATTCTTGTCTATGAGTACCTTGAAAACAACAGTCTTTCTAGTGTTTTGCTCGGTAACTATTTGTTATACAAACCACTGTCCAATTCTTATTCTACCAAGTCCAGTTGTGTCCTGTTTTTCTGATGTTGTTTGAGTGACTTTCAGGTTCAAGGAGTAAATATGTACCGCTTGATTGGTGCAAAAGAGCTGGCATTTGCGTTGGCACAGCTTCTGGTTTAGCTTTCCTTCACGAAGAAGTTGAACCTCAGGTTGTTCATCGTGACATCAAGGCGAGTAACATCTTACTAGACCGAGACTTTACTCCCAAAATCGGTGATTTTGGGCTCGCTAAGCTTTTTCCGGACAATGTCACTCATGTCAGTACCCGAGTCGCTGGAACAGTGTAAGAATAGTTTACATCAAGGTACCAAATTCTTCCATCTTTCCACTCAGCTGATGAAACTGAATTACAGGGGATACTTGGCTCCAGAATATGCACTTCTTGGACAATTGACTAAAAAAGCAGACGTTTACAGCTTCGGAATACTTGTGCTTGAGGTCATTTGTGGTGGTAGTAGCAGCAGATCCACTTTTGGAGACGAGTACATGGTTCTGGTTGAATGGGTAAAGCTAAAAGCTAACATACCTCAACATACAATGTACATCATCCAGTTCTACAACATGTAAATACGAATAGTAGAGGTATTAAAGTTTGTTTTTGGGCAGGTATGGAAGCTAAAAGAAGAACGGAGGCTATTAGAGTGTGTGGATCCGGATCTAACCAAGTTCCCAAAAGACGAAGTGACCCGATTCATCACGGTGGCTCTTTTCTGCACTCAAGCCGCAGCACAGAAGAGACCAAACATGAAACAAGTAGTGGAAATGCTTTGCAGGAAAGAGCTAAACCTCAACGAGGATGCATTAACAGAACCAGGTGTCTACAGAAGTGCCAACAGAGGACGCGGCCTCGGTCTAAGAGGTGGCAGTTCACAAGATAGCTCATACAAAGGTAAAATCTCAGCTAATCCTCAAGGTTCAACGTCCACATCTAATATTACCTTTCAGAGCATCACAGAGGTGGCTCCAAGATGATTTTTTAATGTTACTAGTAGAGAGTATAGTTATATTCTTGAGTATATTGATTAGTTTCTGATGTATCAATATCTTCGATTATATGTCTAGTGAATCAAATATTAGTTCAATAAAACTGTTTTAGATTTTGAAGCTAATACTTAATTCATCAAGGATGCTTATCTGATGTAGTTGTTTTGACATTGCCCCATGTGCCAAAGGCCAACATTCTCGTAATTATTGAGTAATAATTATATATTATTTAACTTACTAATCATCGAGAACAATGAGATAAGTATAATAATAGACACATATTTTATGTACCTGACTATGCTTTCAAATTGTCAACATCAAGATGTTTCCATAACTTTGACAAGTAGTATGGATGAAAAATGTAACTGGACTTTTCAAATTCATCGCGATAAAGTCCAATTCAATTACTTTCTAGAACAAGATTAGACAAGTTTAATCCTCATTCTTCGTTATAGCAACCAACAGATTAATTCAACGTACACTTCACGTTTATTTATCAGTCAAATACAAACCACATAAGCCTTTATCATTCCATATAATTTATTTTATTACTACTATTAAAACCATGTACACGTAGCTAACCTTTACTACAAGATCTACTATTAAGACGGCTTATTAATTAACAACAAAAATAAAAATATTCAAAGTACAAGAAAAATTTTTTAATCAATTTTTTTTGTCAACTCGTAAAAATTCAATTCAAATTTACCAAAACCAAATCAACCACATGTTTTATGGCTATAAATCAACAAAATTTAATGATAAACAATTATTGATTTTTATTATCAATAATTAACTATTAGATTAACGGTCCAATTCATATATTAAATTCTCTAGTTAGAATTAAGTAGGATTTAAATTTGTCATATAAAATCATAGTTAAATCAAAAACAAGCTAACTGGGTACATGTTTATCAACAAATTATTACTAATTTAGATAAAGGATAGTATTAATTAATCCAAACAAAATTATATTCAATTCGAAAGGTCAAACGTCTTTTTAAATGTAAAATGTTTAATATTAAAAATAAATTCATATTGACCGGAGAAAAATCGAATTGATACTACGTAGAGAACAAAATAAACTTATGGGTGTTATTGAAAATGTAATTTTAGATGATTTTAACGTCATATGTTGTCTACAAGATTTTAAAGTAGAAAATTCTAACTAAATTCGAATACAATATAAACAAATTTTCATTGAATAATAGGAAATTATAATTTTAAATACATCGAAAATACATAATTTAATAGCAGCGGATTTTGATGGAGTTTACCATATACATAATTCAATAGCACATGATTTTAATAGATTCAAAAATACATTATAACAACTTTGTAATCGTAAAATAAAGGAAATGTAATCTATGGAAAAATTGTGGTCGTTTATTTAAAGCGTACGGTCCCCTTTTCTAATTAGTTAGTTACATATTATTATTATGACAAGAGTAGAAGAAAAACAAGTTGAAAGTCAACGTTCTCTGGTGGCTTAAGAACCTTTCAAAATACGACAGCTTCTTCAACCTCAAGCAACCCACAAGAAACTCTCAACAATTTATCACAACACAAAAAAACTCCAACTTCTTTTTCCAAAATATGGATTATCAGATCGTTAAGAAAGTCAGGGTTATGCTTGATCAGAGGCGATTATACCGGTCTGAATCATCTTTGTTCACACCTTTTGCTGCCATCGTTACATCTCTGATCGTATTCACAATCGTTGTTGTCTCTAACGTATCGGTGAGAGATTTGTCTGAAGTGATGACAATGGAGATCAAAACAGTTGTTCCTTACTTACCTCTACACTTAGAGAAGGATTCAAGTGAAGTCAACAGAAGCTATTCTTCGATCAAGCAACAGATGATCACAGTCAACGAGACTGATAATAATCTTCGACTTATTGAAGTTTTTGGAGGTAACGGTTTATCAGAGATGTTTCAACAGAGAGCAACAGAGTTTTTAAAAGACGATTGTGAAGTCAATTTTATGATGACATGGATCTCACCATCTAAATTGTTTGGTAAAAGAGAGATTTTCTCTGTTGAAAGTGTCTTTCAATCTCATCCTAAAGGTTGTTTGATCATCTTATCATCAACAATGGATTCTCCTCAAGGGTTTACAATCTTAAAACCTTTTCATGATCGAGGTTACAGAGTTATGGCGATCACACCGGATTTGCCTTTTCTTCTTGAAGAAACAGCTGGAGTCTCATGGCTAGAGGAGATTAAGACTGGTAAAAGAGATTCAGGAAAGGTACCTTTAGCTCAGAATCTGTCTAATCTCATGAGACTTGCTTATCTGTACAAATTTGGAGGTGTTTATTTGGACACAGACATGATTGTTTTGAAGAGCTTTAAACCTCTAAGGAATGTAATCGGTGCACAATCTCTCGAACCAGTTGGAAGAAAATGGACAAGATTGAACAATGCGGTTTTGATCTTTGATAAGAATCATCCTTTTTTGTTCAAATCCATTGAAGAATTCGTGTTGACTTTCAATGGAAACGTTTGGGGTTATAATGGACCGTATCTTGTGTCTCGTGTGGCTCGAGCTGTGGAAGGAACTGTTGGCTATAACTTCACCATCATGAGACCTTCTGCATTTTATCCAGTGAATTGGATTGAGATTGAGAAGCTTTTTAAGGTTTCAAGAACAGAGAAAGATTCAAAGAGAGTCAACGTTAAGATGCTTGAGATGCAGAAGAGAAGCTACGGGTTGCATCTATGGAATAAGTTTAGTAGTAAATTTGAAATTGAACAAGGAAGTGCCATGGATAAACTGGTTTCAGATCACTGTATAATCTGTGAGACTGTCTCTGCATTGTAAAGTTATGTAAGTTAAATCCATTGTAAAGTAGCTGCTAAACTGTAATTAATAATGAGGTTAGAGGAAATTCATTGGAGCATTTAATAAATAATCTTGATTTAGAAAATTACTTGTATGCCTTTTGCAGTTTAGATAAGAATGTCTTTACTTTTGTTGCATTTTTGTTGCAGTGATCTCATTGATTCTCTGAATATTTGAACACATGCAAAGCTTTTTGTAGTTCTAGGCGTAAAATTAATATCCGAAATCCGATTTCGAATCTGTACTTATATCTAAATAATTAAATAATATTTGATTACATATATTTTTAGATTCAGTTATAACTAATCTAAAATCGAACTATACTAGGCAAATTATTGGTAAAATAGCAGATCTTTAATTTTGGTACTCACTCAAATTTTAATTATGTTAAAGTATTTTCTGTTACATAGGTGTCATTGTTGTATTTAAAATTTTAATTACATATTTAAATAATTATTAATTATGAAATAAATGGTTTACATTGTAATTAAACATATAGTTAAAAACATTGCTATATAATATTATTCAAGTATATAATTGTAACATTTAAAGTTATAGGTCTGATGACCCAACCCGAAAATACACAGCCCAATGAATACGTATGATCGGGTTTAATAATCGTTACAATTAGGCCCAATGGGCTTGAGAGGAATCATAAAACGCAGCGCACAAACACTGCACTTCTTCCTCTTCTTTGCTCGTCTCCGTCACCGAGCGCCTTGCCTCCTGAGCTGCCCGCCAATTCAAGGTACACAATTGTTTCACTATCATTCGTACAGAATCTGATCCGCTAGAGTATTGGAAATTGAGCTCATTTGTATGTTTCATTGCTAATTTGATTCTGCTTTGTTTCTTTCGCATCGTAGAGTTTAGAATCTCAAAGCTTTCTTGACGATTTTTGTTAGGTAACGATTATAGTGAACTTACCAACCCTATTTAGTCACTCTTAGCTTTCTTTTCCTGTGTTTTTTTCTTCTGGATTTTAACCTCTAATATCCTGTTTAAACCCAGTCTGAGTTTTGGTTGTACTACTTTCATCAGATTTTACCATTTTGTAATCTCAATCTCGTTCCCTGATTGTTTGTTTTTGATGATCATTGGTAGGTCAGATTGTATAACGCACTGTTATTACAATGTTTCTTACGAGAGTTTTCGGGAAGAGATTCTTGGCGGCTGCATCGGCGAGATCGGAGTCTACTTCTGCAGCAGCTGCTGCCTCGACAATTCGAACGCCTAAAAACCCTCTGGAAGAATTCTTTGAGTTTGACAGAAGCCAGGACGAAGATAAACCTGTTGTCTATGGTGCGTTCCTATCTCATTTCAAATTTATTTTCATGTTGGGGACTTTCTACATAGATAGATACTTGTCTGTGAAACTATCAAATTTGATGTGTTAAAGTTGTATCTTCTGAATACTGTTTTCTGCTCCCTTTTAAAGTATTGGGAAAAAATTTACATTTCAGTCTCTATGCTATGAAATTGTTGGAACTATGGATTGTTAGATTAAGAGTTGTTAAAGAGTTTGAGGTAATTTGTTGTCATTTGGTGTTAGGTCGAGGTTGGAAAGCTTCAGAACTGCGCCTCAAGTCTTGGGATGATCTTCAGAAGCTTTGGTACGTTCTTCTCAAAGAAAAAAACATGTTGATGACTCAGCGTCAGATGCTTCAAGCACAGAACATGCAGTTTCCTAACCCTGAGCGCATTCCAAAGGTAATACAAGGCTGGCTTTAACTCTCAGTTCACTCATGGAAAAATATACGAATATTTTCTGGCAAGATGGTTGTGTGTTCCTTAAACCGTCTGTAAACATTAAGCGCTCTATTCTTTATCACCAAGGGAGATTATTATTCACGAATGCCAAACTTTTTCTGCATATTTTTATATATAGGTTAGGAGATCAATGTGCCGCATTAAACATGTGCTGACTGAGAGAGCAATTGAAGAACCGGATCCCAGAAGATCAGCTGAGATGAAGAGAATGGTAAATGGCATGTGACCCATTACACTTCTTCTGGCAACCAAAAAGTAACCTCTGAGTCGATTAGCAGAGGTAGTGCAGTAAGAAGTAACACATAGTGTATCAAGAGGCTGAAGTAGACTTGGTATTGTTGTCTTGTTGAACTTGTCTAGTTATGTCTCTTGTGTCTGGCAGTAGAAATTGTTTGGTCGGTATCTGTTTGCACAGTTCTGGGAACACAAGGTTGATGTTTCTTTAGAAGAGACGGGATGGTCGGTTGATTCATAGCTTTTGTCTTCGAACATAGTTCAACTTGGAGCAAATAAAAATGTTGGTCGATTACAACTTAGAATTGGGTTTTGACAGATGAAACACCTCAGAATTTACCGTTTGGGTAAGGCTGATAAATATATATAATAGAGATAAGCCCAGGCCCATTAAATTTGACACGTCATCATTTGACAATTACGTTTCTTTTTCCCACAGCCCAATTGGCAAAAAACGGTTCAAGGTGAAATCGAAACTCGAACCGGACTGTGATGGTTTCCGATGGCAGCGAGCGCGTGAAGCTCAACGTCGGCGGCGAGATCTTCGAAACCAACGCATCAACCATCCAATCAACTTGCCCAGACTCTCTTCTCGCGGCTCTCTCAACTCTAACAACTCATGGATCCGACCCGGTTTTCATCGATCGTGACCCGGAGATTTTCGCCGTCATCCTCAGTCTCCTCCGTACTGGTCGACTACCAGCTAATTCCTCCGGTATTTTCTCCAAGCAAGAGTTACTTGATGAGGCTCTGTATTACGGCATCGAATCACTTCTTAAATCGGCGATGTTACCCCCTCCGTTACTAGGTTTCGATGCGTCTCTAGTCTCCACAATCGTACCGGCAGCTGACGGAGTTCCCTCCGCTTTCACCGCCACTGCCGGAGACGCTTCTTTATGGATTGCTCACGGCGGCCAGATATCAGTCTACGATTGGAGTCTTTCTCATGCTGGAACCGTCCGTACACATCTCAGTGATATCACATCAATTTGCCGTGTGTGGAACGAAGCGGCTGCAATCGGATCTGGATCCGCGTCGGGGCTTCACTTTTACGATCTCTCCTCAGGTCGATACGTTGGATCTACTCGCTGGACGGATCCGGAAGATCCGAGGATCCATAAGGCACGGGTTGCGGCAATTGTCGATTCAGCCGATGGAGTATTCGCATCATTTGATTGCTTGCACAGAGAGAACAGTGTTCTTCAGATCGACAAATCCACTCTCCAAGTCGCTTCCGTCATTGGTCAGCTATCTGGAAGCTCTGCTAAAACCAGTGTACCGGAGAAACTACGGTGGGTGCCAACAAAAGGTCTTTTGATTGGATCCGCCGTTCAACGAGGAGTGTTTGGATGCTCAGGATACATCCGGATTTGGGACCCGAGATCCAGGAAAATAGTATGGGAAACGAACGAGCCAGGCTCGGGACGAAGCAGCAGGTTCGGAGACTCCTTAGCTGACATGGACGTGGACATTGAAGACTCAATCATCTTCAAAGTATGTTCCAAATCAGGAGACTTAGGAATGGCAGACCTTCGTAAATTAGGTGAAGATCCATGGCTTTATACATCAGACCAGAATCCCGGAGCATGGAAGACCGATGGAGGAGGTGGTTACAGTGTCGTACATTGTTACAGAAAGCAAGTGTTGGCGGCGAGAGGTGGCTCATTAGAGGTATGGTCAAGTGTAAAGGAAAAGACAAGTATTGATCCAATTCGCAGAAGAAACTTTGTAGACAAGGAAGAAGATTCGAAGAGAGGAATGATATCGAAAATTGAAGCTGGAGGTGATCGGCTCTTTGTTTCTCGGGAATGCATGGAAGGGGTTGAGGTTTGGGAAACTTGTAATTTCTCTGGTGTGATATCTATTGAGTAAAGAAGGAGAACTGTGATAAAGGTCGATACTTTATCCTCATCAGAGACCTCTTTTGTTGTAAATGGATTGGAAGTTTTTGTCTTTGTAAAGTTATGGTTCTTATCTATGAACCATTTTAGAGACAGAAGTTAAGGTAATAGACATTAGTTGTTGACAAGAAACTGTGTTCGGTCTTAGTTGTAGAAATATTACAGTTCAAAGACAATGTATGAAGTGGAAGCTCTGATGTGGTTAAAGGTCTAAACATGGAAATAATTGACCTAATGAATCTCCATGTTTTACCCTTTTGAAGAGTTAACATTACAGAACAACTACTTGTAATGATTATGTATCTATCTTTAGATTTCAAAGCAAGTTTCTACAGCTTATATTCAACTACTCTTTTGTCCTTCTCAACCTACTCAACCTAAATTATCTGTTTTGAAATGAAATGTTTAGCTTTTGGAACAAGACAAAGAAGAATCTTTCTTTATGTCTTGCTTTCTTGCCAATGCAATGAAACCTTAGTGTGCATTCCACACATTTTCACATGTGTAAGCTTTTCCTTGGATTCTTTTGCTTCTATTGATGCGTTTTGTTTCTGGTTTTGTCAGATTTTGGACCTACAATTTTTGAAACGCTTAAAACTTTGTTTGTCATCATATTTAATTCTGTCTCTGTGTTTTCTTTTGAGAGATTTATTGGAACTTTCCTTATGTTTTCTTCTTCTTTTAACAATAATAATTATGATTGGGGTCAAAAAAAAGGAGAAAGTGAAGTGGGGATTTCCCATGAGCTTTCTTATCAATGGTCCATTGATGTCGACCTCTCCTTTTGAATTTTAAACCTGACTTCTCTCTTTTGTTTTTTCAGTCGTTACAGAAACTCTTATTATATTACTACTTCATGACATTTATTAATACTAACGTTACTGGTTTCACACACAATTAAGATAATATCAAGATTGATTTATGAATGCTGAAAAGAAGACCAAGAATAACTATTTTCTAGTAAAAAATGAATCGAAACTAAGAAATTTAAAACACTCCTATACATTGATGCTCTGTTCTCACTTCTTTTAACATTACAACAAATCAAAACCAGGTCAAATTAAGATGACCAAGTTGAGACAGAGTTTGATCTCGACAAAGACAAAGAAGAAGATTTCAAAAACTCAATGCAGTCTTCAATAGCTTCTGCTCTGTGAGACTCTGTCTCGTTTACAGACTTTGATCTTTTCATATAAATTGAAGAAGAAGACGATGACGATGAAGACAATGAAGATGATGACGACTTATCACTAGTATTCCTTCTGAAAGATATAAAACGAAACGTTTTGGCGACTCTTGCTCCAATACGCTGGATCAATTTCTTTGCAGCCGGTGAGCTCCTTAGACTGAAACTGAAAATTCCGACGAGAACCACCCTTCTCCGGCTGTGATGTGACGAGCTGAATCCATCGTGTTTTTGACATATGGGTTCGTCTGTGGCTTCTGGGTTCGGATTAAAGCTTACTCTTTTGCATCCTCGTCGTGACATATTTTGTTTGAACTTACGGTGAAGATAGAGAGAGAGAAAGGAAGATGTTAGAGGAGACCAAATACTGAAATACGAAAGCGCTGAAAATGGAAGACTTTGAAGACTATTTATGGGTAGTGTGTTATGTTTATGCATAAAAAGCATTGGGGTGAAAATGCAAAATAAATAAAATAGAGGGTTAATTTAACATCCTAATTAAAAATTGAAACTTGTAACTCAATTTACTACTATATAATTGTATAATAACTAGGTATACTCAGTTATCTATCTATGAAATGGATATAATCATCATAGCTTTGCCTTTATTTTACCAACTACTTTTCTAACAACACCATGTTCAGGATCTTGCCAACAACAAACAAGATGCACTGTAACAGTACAGATACAGTGTCTGTTCAAAATTACAAAGGAAAATAAATCACCTTCTGTGTTTGCCATGTTAGGTACTTGTACTGTGCTTCCTTCTCCTCTTTCACTTCGAGTGTGATCTCAAGCCATGCTTGGTGGAAAGAAAAATGATAGAGTCCGTCATTTTACTGTAAAACCTCAAACTTTGGCACCAACAATACCAGTTACTTGACAATACTCGAGCAACACAGAATGTAGCATTATGGTTTTCTTGGCTAGATGGCAACTTGGTCCACAACAGCAAAGGCATGAGAAACATGGTCGTCTGTGTATGCAATTTGAGTTGTACCTTTGTATCTGATTTTAAGAACTGATATGGTGATCTTCAGATCTGTATGAAATCAACTACGGTCGAGAAGCTGCCAACCATTAGTGTTTCCTTGTTATTACACACAATCAAGAGAAGCCTGTTCCACAATATCAGGATTGATGATGGCATCATCTTTCACCAAATCATAAAGATCTTCAAGGAACGTCTCGATTTTTTCTATCTCAAAATGAGATTTGTCTCCTGCAACAAAAATGTGTGTTCTCTGTCCCACATCAACCCAGCTACATCCAGGTACTTTCTTGACTCCTTTGTCCCTCATGGTTTTCCTCAAAGCATTAGCCTTTTCCCAACGTCCATGTGAGGCATATATGTTTGAAAGAAGAACATAAGCAGACGAATTTTGTGGTTCTAACTGAATAAGCTTCTCAGCAGCAATTTCTCCTCTAACGTCATCTCCATGGATCCTACATGCACCAAGAAGAGATGACCATAGTCTTGCATCTGGTTTTAGGTTTTGCGCTTCTATGAAGTCACTGGCTTCTTGAAGATAACCCCATCTCCCAAGAAGATCAACCATACAAGCTACGTGATCTACACGAGCTTCAATACCATATTGACTAATCATCATCTCAAAAATCTTCCGTCCATCGGACACTTTCCCTGCATGGCTACAAGCTGTAAGAACACCTAGGAATGTGATTTCATCCGGCATGATATAGGATTGTCTCATGGAATCAAAGATTTTAAGGGCATCTTCAGCATGTCCATTTTTCGCATATCCATTGATCATGGAGTTCCATGAGACTACATTGCTTTTGCGCCTCATTTCATCGAAAACTTGTGATGAACTTTTCATGTCCCCACACTTAGCATACATGTCTATTAGGGTGTTAGAGGTTAACTCGTCCAAGTTATAAGCCAAGTGAAAGGCAAGAGAATGTATTTCTCTACCTTCTATTAAAGAAGAAACGACAGAACACACTCGAAGAACAGTGACAAATGTTGCCTGGTCAGGTAAAGCACCATCCTGACGCATTTCTTTGTAGAACTTCAAAGCCTCCTCATAGAAACCATTCTGACTATGCCCTGATATCATCCCCGTCCAAAGAACAATACTCTTAGGGCTTGATAACTCTGAGAATAGAGAACAAGCCTCTTCCATTCTACGTGAGTTCATGTACAAGCCTAAAAGAGAAATCCCTAGATATTCGCCTTCAGATGAGACCCCCCTCTTCATTATTTGACCATGGAATAACGTTCCTAGTTTTAAACTCTCTGGTTTATCACAAGCTTCAATAATGGTGGCGAAAGTGATTTCAGATGGGTAAAGACCTGTGCTCAGCATTTTCTTAAAGAGAACTACAGCTTCTTCTAAATTGTTCTGAGAATAACCTGCAATTAAGGCATTTATTGACACAACGCTCCATTCAGGCAGAGAAGTGAAAACTTTACGTGCATCTTCGATGATTCCACACTTGCAATACATGTCAATTAGAGAGCTACCAGTATGAAGATCGCTGTCTAAACCACATTTGACAGACAGGCAGTGAACTTGTTTTCCTTGATAAAGACCATGAACATTGGTACAAGCCTTAAGTGTGCTAGCCAAACATGATCCATCGGACACCATACCACCCGAATTCATCCTCTTGAACAAGTCAAAAGCTTCACTCTCAGTCTCATCTTGGACATAACCCCCAATTATTGTGTTCCAGGATACATTATCACGATGGCACATGCGCTCAAAAATTTGTCTTGCATCTTCAAGAGCTCCGCATTTCGCATACATGTCTACTAATGCGTTTCCTACAAATAGGTTTTCTGTTAACTTCTTCTTGATGATAATAGAGTGTAACTGGCTTCCCATTTCTAGATCATGCGATGCAGCACAAGTGCTTAAAAGGCTTGTAAAGGTAAAATCGTCAATGTTAAAACCAGAAGATTTCATATCCATAAAATATTGCATAACCTTGTGGAATTCGCCATTATGTGCATAACCCCTTATCATCGCGTTCCACAAGACATCATTTCTTTCCTCCAAAGCTTCAAATACTTCTGCAGCAGCCTCCATTTTCTCACATTTTGAATACATGCTAACCAAAGAACTGGCAACATAGATATTGGAGGCAAGGCCTTGTTTAATAGCCTCGGCATGAACTACCAAACCTAAATCAAGATTTGCAATAAGTCCGATGGCACTCAAAACGCTTCCTAAGGTGGAGCGGGTGGATTTAACACCAGATTTTCGCATATTAAGAAAGTATTCAATAGCCAAAGTCTCACAACTTCTTTTTCCATGCCCGGATATCATTACATTCCATGCCACCACATCTGGGCTTGGCATCTCCCCAAACAATACACGTGCCTCCTTTAGCTTCCCCAAACTGATGTACGTATTTATGACAGTCACAAAAGCTAGATGGTCAGGTTGATGGCCTTCATCCCGCATCCTTTCAAATACTATGACGGCTTCCTCTGGCACACCAGCCTTTACATAGCCAGAAAATAAACATGTCCAGCAAACTGTATTAGGATCCACAATCCCGTCGAAAACTTGTCGAGCATCACCGATATGGTCACACTTAGCATACATATCAACTAGGGCCCCTCCACAATATGAGTTGCGTTCAAGGCCCATCTTTACCATACTGCAATGGATCTGTCTACCAAATTCTACATTGGTCTCCCTGGTACAGGTTGATAAAACAATCGAAAAAGTGAATTTATTTGGAAATATCTGACTTTCACACAATGATACAAAACTCCTTAAGACCTTTCGTGGTTGCCCAGTGCTAGAATACATCGATAGCATTGAATTCCACGCCGTTACATCCTTTTCAAGGTAGTTGAAGAGCTTCTCAGCATAAGAAATTTCTGCACACTTGGCATACAAATCCACAATAGCGTCGCCTAACCTCCCTTTTGAACCGATTCCAAATGTTAAGCTTTTGGAATGGACAGATTTTCCAGTTCTCAAGGCCATTGTAAGTCTTTGGGGCATTTCATCGAACACTTTACGACTCTTAAAAAATTTGCATTGCTCCAAACAAATTTCCAAAAGATGGTGATATATCTGATCATGGTTGGGTAAAACACGTCCACCCAAATCCGTGGAGTACCTTAAACGACGTACGAAGTTGAAAGAATCGAACATGGGCAGTGAACGCGTCATGACAACTCGAAAATACATGATTCAGACTACAATCCGACAAAAATTACCTTGCCGGTGCTACAACTGCGGAATCGACTCCACTTAACCATGAGAAAAAAGAAAAAAAGCATCCAAACAGACAGTCATCGTGAGTAGAGAAATTCGAGAAGCTGTGTAGAGAAAAAAAAACAATTTTTTAGCGGGAAAAAAAACCTTTTCGGGTCGACCCGAAACCCGTCTCTTGGTAGAACTCTGGTTAGAAGGCGCGGGAATAGGGGTTCTTCTCTAGTAGACTAGTAGCTTGATGGTCTACTAATCTTTGATCCGACATACATAATTAGATGTTTAATTAAGAAACTTTTGTGTGTCACTAATCCTTTTTACTTTTCTACTTCTGTCTAATTGCCCAGCTGTCAACATGTGCGGATAAGACAGATAATGATTTAACATGTTTGTAACCATAATTTAATCATATGTGCATAGTATTTTATCAAAACCAGATTATAATATCAATAAAACCGAAGGTCCAAAACATACATATTAAAAAGATTATGAAAGGAATACTAATATATATATGTAGATGATGCATTTTATTGCCTAAGAAAATTATAAGATTAATTAAAAATTTGAAGGACCGCTTAACGGAGTTCTTATATGAACGATAATTAAAAATATTTTGGGGATTATTGAATGTAATAGTGATATTCGTCATTAAATTCTGTAATCTGCATTATGCATCTTACTAAATAGGACCAGATAAAAGTGAGAGACTTTTCTGTAACAATCTCTCAAATATAGGGTCTTTTGTGAAAATAATATAAAACTCAAAACTGGTTTTGGATAATGCGTAAACTAAATTAAAGAACGAGAGGTTACTCTGAAACGAGCCCTCTTCTTCAGAAACAAAGAAGATGATGAACTCCCTTCAAGCATTTCAGACAACCTTAACACCAAACTCACATGTTGTTTTTAATGCCTCAAGACATTCCATTTCCAGAGCCCAATTTCTCTGTCTCTCCAAATCGGGAGAAGGAACTTCAGATTCTGATTCTGATCCCGACGCTCCAAAACCTGAAGGCGATACTCGAAGACAAGAACTCTTAGCCAGGATTGCCATGCTTCAGACATCGAAGGTCCGTTTAACGGATTTCTTAGATGAACGATCAGATTACCTCACCAAGTTTGCTGAAGAAGCCAATGCAGAGTTTGACAAGGTTGGAGAAGACGCCATGAAAGACCTTGACGAAGCAAGCACAAGGGTTGGTATCAAATTAAAATCGATAACATTTTGAAAAATCGTTGAAAGATTGAAACTTTAGTTGCTTTTCACAAGGCAGTTATAAACTGTTGAATATCTTGTTTCAATGGCTTACCTTGATTCTCTGATGCAGCTTGATCCATAAGAATCGTCTTTACTTTATAAATCAAGTGAAGTCAGAAGCTCTCAGAGATTGTGATTTGCTCGATGATCTTGCAGGAACATAAAGGTTGATTTGCTGATATCGTTTTTTTGGGGATGATTGAGCAGATACTTAAGAATATCGAGAGCAAGATGCAAGCTTTTGAGGAATCTGCGGGATTGAACAGATTGGAGATAGAGGAGAACGATAATAAGTTGGCTAAGTTTGAGGAGAAGATCGAGATAGACAGGAACGAAGGATTGTTTTTCAAGAGCTTACGTGAGAAAAAACCAGTGGATAAGGAGAGAGCTAAAGAGGAAACTGAGAAGATAGAAGAGGTTACCAAAGAAAGTGCAGGATCAAAGGCAAGAAGGAATCTTTACCTCGGGTTAATTGGGGTCGTGGTTCTCGCAATTGTTGATTCCTTTGTTTCTGCACCGGATTGGAGGAAAGTAGCTATTCTTGGAGCTATTCTCATCCCATTGCTTACTCAATTATACTACGAGCAGACATTGTTATCAGAAGCCGATAAGGGAAAGGGAGGCAAGAAGGAATGAAGAAGAGAATGCAAGGAAGTGGACTCTGTAACAATCGAAAGAGATGAATATAACTTGATGAAAATAGACCCAAAGTGGAAAACTTATCACTTTTGGTTTGATACCTTAAGCTTTTGCATCACCCAATGTCAGATCTCAATGATCTTTGCTCTAATCATTCAAACCAATGTGTGTAACCTATATGCTTTTGATGTATGTACAAAGCTAGTTCATCAGTTATTTACCTCGTGTCACTTCCAAGCACCAATACATCAAAATTCAACTTCCAAAACCAAGATCTAGGGTCAGAACATTATAACTTCTCACAGAAAGCTATGGGCTGGCGCAGAGATCAAATCCAGGGAGAACCCTGGAGAGTTTACAGCAACATGCTAGAGATTAAGCCTCCCTTCAATATAAATCACATCAACGATTCAAAACAGCTCGAACAAGAATGTTCCAGGTGACAACCGTTGGGGAAATGCCATGATTTCGAGCATCATCAAAGAATTTAATAGCATACGACACTCTGCCGCACATACACAACCCTTTCAGTACGATATTGTAGGATATAATATCAGGCTGCAATCCAATCTTGTGGATGTAACCCCAAATTACTATCGCTCTGTTGCTGTCCCTTACTTTGAAGAGTCCTTCCATCAAGGTATTGTAGGTTACTAGATTTGCAATGCAATTCCGATGCTCCATATTTGTCACGATAGTCATTGCGTCATCAAGTTTTCCAACAGAGCACAAGCCATGTATTAGAATGTTATGCATCCTCACATCGGGTTCTAGACCTGATTGAAGAAATTGGTGCCACAAATCAAAGGCCAACTTGATCTTCCTGTCATGACAAAGACCGTCCAAGAGTAAACTATAAGTTATAAGATCTGGTTTCCACCCGTTTTCAAGCATATCTTTCACAGCGGTAGATGCTTCACCAAATTTCCCTGCTTTACACAAACCGTGGATAAGAATATTATAAGATATTACAGTGGGGCGACAACCTTTCTTCCCCATCTCTCTCAGCAAAAAGGAAGCATCACCAAGTCTCGAGTCTCGGATTAAACCACCAATTATTGCATTACAGACATAAGAATTCAGCTCCAAGCCATGTTCACTTATCCTTTTTACCAAGTTTAATGCTTCGTCTGATCTTCTCTCTTTGCACAAACAGTCTATAATTGATGAATACGCATAAATATCCAGATGCCCACCTTTGCTTTCCACCTCTTGCACGAACCCCAAGGCTTTATTTACGTAACCATTCACGCATAACCCATGAATAAGAATACCATAAGTTGAGTTGTCAGCTGTGTAGCCCTTAGCAGGCATAAGCCTCCAAATCATCGTTGCTTCATTGATCTTCCCATACGCCATCAACCCTTTTATCAAAATGTTATAACTCACTATGTTAACTGAATTCTTCTGCTCCATATTTTTCCATAACTCTAAACTCTCTTTAATTTTCCCACAACTGCAAAACCCACCAAGCATAGCATTGTACGTAACCACATCAATAAAGGCCTTATTTTCGACCAACTCATTAAACACACTTTCGGCCGTATCAACATTCCCCGCCGCGCACAGCCCATGTATCAAACTGCTATATGTAAATAGATCTCTTTCTCGCTCATTCTGTTTCATCCTGTCCCATATCTTCAAGCAATCATCTAACCTTTCGCATTTGCTCAAACCACTAATCATGATGTTGTGAGTCTTAACATTCGGGTAAATAGTAGAGTCCTCCAACAGCTTTTCCCACAGTTTCATAGCCATCCTGTGATCTCTGTCCTTAAGAAAACCATCAATTAAAATATTATAACACGTAATATCAGGTGCCACTCCTCTTTCACACATTTCATCGAACAGTTTCGATGCATCATTCAAGTTTCCAGCTTTCGCGAGATCGCTAATCACAGTGCTATAGCTAAACACATCCGGCTTAAATCCCTCTTTCCACATCCAATCAAGAAACCCTCTCGCTTTCTCGAACTGCTGCTTCTTACAAAACATCTTAATCAAAACATTATACGTTTGCAGATTTGGCGCCAAACCCGTTGTTTCGAAGTTAGCGAGCAAGGATTCGACTTTAATCCATTGTTCCGCAACCACGAACGCATTGAGAAGAGAATTAAACGATCGAATCCCAGGCTCGCACCCAAAAATCTCCCGCATTTGTTGGTAAACATCCAGAGCTTGTTCGGGCATAGAATTCTTTCCGTAGGTTTTGATAACAGATAAAGCGACATCTTCGTCGCACTTACATTCTTGTGACCGAATGAGCTCGACGATTCGACCCACAAGAGTAACCATCCGCGCCTCCGAGAGACGTCGGAGGATATGGTGGAAGACGACGGCGGAGTGTGCATAGCCTGGATGGCGAGTGGCCGACTCGAATAAAGCAAAAGCAGCACGCGGGTTCTTCTCCGATTTCAATAGCTTAAGAACGTGTTTATGAGACAGCGACTTTGGGAACACGACCATGAGAGAGTTTAGGTTACCGTTAGAGATTTCTATTTCTCCGGCATGTTTTGGGCTTTTAAAAGCTCCTTTCGTTGGCCACAAGAGAGAATTTATATAGCGGTGATTAATAAACACTATTATTTGAAAATCTGCAGTTAACAACTGTAATTTCAAGCTTAAAAAGGATTAATTGGAAGTCTGGTTAAAGGCGGTTTATTCCGGTTAAATAAACAACGTGAACAAGTGATCATTTGAAAATGCCCTCCCCCCTTCCCCATTAACATACAAAAAGTAAACCAATTGCACCGAAATTAAACCCAAACCAACAAAACAAAAAAGGACAAAAGGTTCAGACTTCAGAGAGTTAAACCCGTAAACCATCCAATGAACAATTTTTGATTAATACAGCCTCATGACACTCCTTGCTATAGAATGGCCGTGACTATTAGCCCATCCGCCACCGCCACCACCACCGCCTCCTACTCCTCCTCCTCCTCCAGCGTTACTCACTCTCCGGCTACCTTTCATAGTAGGCAAGTAAAATCTCAACATTCCGTTTTCACCATTCTTAGGTGAATACCTTGAACTCTTGTTCCTCTCCAATCCGTTGACTTTCCTCGTTGACCCACCACCAGTACTCCTCCAGCTTACATTGCTATTACTCCTCACCATCTTCGGCCCTTTACTTCCTCCATTTCTTAGCTCCGGCCACGACTCCGATAACGATCTCTCCACCATTCCTCCGTTTAGTCTCCTATACCTATCCTCTTCCTCCTCCTCTTCCTCATATTTGTTAAAACTCTTCCTGTAAATAAGTCCTAAAATACTCCATTTTCCCCACCTTCTCGACTTCTTGTTGTTGTCATTACTACTCACTTTCCTCTCGCCGATAATAGTCGCCTGTTCTCGGAAAAACCCGTTTTCCCTCGTCTCCACGGTGTAATTGTTGTTATCTCTCTGTGATCCTGAGTGTCCATCTATTGATATAGCTGATGATACTGAAAGTTTTGGCTCGTCCATATCAGCAACGACAGCTGCAGCTGTTTTCCTTATGGAACTAGACCTGTCGAGACTCTTGCGCCTCCGAGATGATGAGTCTGTGTAATAATCTCGGGTTTGGGTTGACCCACCCGGGATGATAATCGGGTCGGACCCAACACCGTTGGTTGAATTAACCACAGGTTGTAACGGTTGTTGTTGTTCCTCAACCGGAAACTGCATATCCGCTCGGGTTACGTGACGGTGCACCGGAGGCGGTGCGTCTTCCACCACTGAGAGCATGGACGGCGGAGGAGGAGCTCTCGCGGCGGGTGGGAACGGCGTCCGTCCGATTAAAGACCCGTCCCAAGAAGCTCTCGGCTCATCGAAAGAGTAACGAGGGTCATCAACTGAGATTCTACCGATGTCGACGGAGAATCTTCCGGCGTCAAGAGAGAATCTTCCAGCATCGAGTGAGAATCTAGGGTCTGTGTCGCATGATCTCCGGCCGAATCCGTAATCAGCAATCTCCGATTGAGTATCCCGGAGCTGTCTCCCTATAGGTTTCTCCACCGGTAATCTAGCTGATCCTGGCCTATGGTCACCACCGTTCCGCTGCTTCTTCATCTTCTGATTCTGCCTCCATTTTTGAAGCTTCTTACTGAAAATAGAAGCCGCAGACCAGAAACTCCGTCGCACCGATGTCTTCTTCGTTTGAGAATCAAGATCTATGTAATCCTTAATTGGCTTCAATTCCTCTTCGCTTATAGCCTTTTCTGGTTTCTCCATTTCCACAGTCTCTACGATTTCTTCAACAATTTCGTCGCTTTTTTCCCCCAAATCATCGCCGAAATCATTCAGAATCTCAAAGTCGCCAGCTTCAACGTAATCCTCTTCTTCAACTTCGTCGTCACTCTCAGCTTCTCCTTCGTCGTTAACTTCTAAAACAGGCTCCGCGACACTAGATTTCCTAGGCTCAACCTCAATCTCACCACCGGAGACATTAGTGGGAAGGTTTCGTTGCTCATCTTGACTAAACAAGTTCCAAAGAGAGCTCCGAGTTCTGACGTCACAAGACCTACGTTGTGGCTCAAACACGCCGGAGAATCCTTCGTTATTCTTAGAAGCCGAGAACGATTTCGTACGACGGAGCTCCGGGAAAAATCCGGGTTTAACCCGGCCATTTCCGTTGTTGTTTCCAGCGCCTCCTCCATTGCCCCCGGACGACTTAAAGAGAGCCTTGAGAGCAGCGGCAGAGATCGTCGGAGGTTTTCGAGAGGAAGTAGAAGACGAAGCAGCGCCATTGTTGCTCTGATCTAAGACTGAGAGGCGTTCACAGAGACAAGAGGGACAAAAACCAGTGAACCTCTCTTCTGGGTGACGGTCACAAGAGGTGGAGAGACGGTGAGGCTGCGGCGGTTGTGGAGGCGGAACTAAAGCAGCAGATGCGGCGGAGACTGGATCGGTTGCCGGATTCATGACGGAAAACGGTGACTATATCGTCATCACTGTCTACTCTTGGTTATAGTGAGAGAAATAGAGACAACAATGAGGTTAGAGAGAAAGAGATTAGAGAAGTGTTGTCTCTGAAAGACTGAAACTTGATCTTGTAATTGGAAGAGAAAGGAGATGAAGAGAAACCATACAGAACCAGATTATTAAAATACAAAAATAAAATAAATTAAAAGAAGTCATTAATTGTTTTTGTTTAGATGAAAATAAAATAGTTGTTTTTTGTTTTAACGTGTTTATGTAATTTAGCCTACTTTATTAAATTCAAAGAAGCCAAATCTGAAATTTAAGAGGAAACATATTAAACCTTTTAAGACTTAAAACAGAATGCTTTATGTAATACAAAATGAAGTGATTATTATGTTTGAGTGGATAGAGCCAATTGGAGGTATATGAAATGACTAAATTGACCCTAAGGTCTGATTTTGTCTCATGTAAATATAAACCCGTTACTTGTTGGGTCGGTGGCAAAGTGGATTTTCAGCTTGCTTTGTCAAAAGTTATTTTAACTAATTTTAAAAGAAATATCAAAATCAAAAATTCACACTGCTTTTGACAAAATTCAAAAGTAACACATATTTGTATTTTCTGTCCAAGTAACACAAATGTTTCAGTTTTTAATTACATCAACAAATTTTGTTGTCTAGGAAAATCATCCATTCCATGTTATTTAGTTTGTAAAATATAATATTTTTAAGATTATTACTGGCGTTTTTTAGACCAAAAAAATTATATTTATTTTAGGAACATTAGAAAAATGTATTGAATGCATAAACATGAAATGCATCTGAACATATTTATGTGTATAGATCCTAACATGTGAATATTGTTGATCTAAATTCTTCATAAATATTCGTTTTTAGAAAAAGACATATAAATTATTTTATTAAATAAATAATTTCTTATATATTTGATAGTGCTGCTTGGTACGGTAATAACCATGTCAATAATGGCATCAATCGTAGCAACTGAACCAACATCGATTTTTTTTTTTTTTAACACTAGATATTGACAAGACTCAATCTACAGTATAAATATATTCTTTTAAACAACTATCATATAGTAGGTGACGCCATATTTAAAGTTAGAGAAACCGAAAACAAATTTTAGTAAAACAAATTTGTTATATTAGAGGGGCATGAAAATTTATATATTTTAGAATTCTGTGAAATGTTTTTTTTGTTAATAGCACATTTCTGATAACCGGTAAGAATCAAATTCTAATATCAAATTATTAGATAGATCAATCTAACCACCAGACTGAAAATAATTCGAAATGAAGCTTATTGTTTTAAACTACGGTATATGTTTTCAGAAATACATAGTATTAATGTTTTGAAAAAAACACAATATTAATTAAAATTACTGTTTAGGTGAATTTTAAGTTTTTCTTTGGAAAAAAGAAAAGTTTTGAATGAAAAAGATTCGGAAGGATCAGAGTCCTAATTTCTTTGTCTCAATGACACTCTCTCCTTTCGCTTTCTCTCCTTCTTACTTTTTCTTTTTCTTTTTCTTTTCTTTTTACCATTTTTTTATATATTTGTCTTAATTAATCTTCTCGATATTCCAATATTTAGACAAAAGATATAGGTTGTAAATTACGACAAGATATCATAATTTTAAAAGTTAATAATAATCAAATAACATTGTTATTTTAAAATTATAGCAATTGCATGAAGATGGATAAGTTTTACCCAAGACAAAAAGAAAAATAGTGATCAAGTAAAGAGTGTATTATTCGAATGCTTTTATTCTTTGTGATGCATTGTTTAACTTTAACTTTATGTTTTCTTTTCCTTTATCTGATCAATTTTGTGTTTCCTTTATATTTATTATTTTGGTTTCTTTGTGTTTGCTTGCTCCACCAAAAACATTAAATTTGAGTTGTTTAAAATATGGAGTGGAACTATAGAAACATATTGATTTTGCGGTTAGAATATTGATTTGGAAGTATATAAATAGTGGTGTGGTGTGGTACGTACGGCCTGAGAATGTCTCAAGCATGGGAAGCAAATCTTGTCCTTCTTCTAA
>JAKUCM010002543.1:0-28348 GCA_023374145.1 Lepidium sativum | reverse complement strand
AGAGAGAGACCTTAGTATAATATTATTAAATGTTCAAAATGAATGTGTCTTCCACTTTAATATATCACTAAGACTAGACCCGCGTTATAAAGAGGTTTTTTCTATAATTCGTCTTCATTAAGAGTCTTAAATTCATGGTGGTTTTTGAAATATTTTTTTCGAGATGTTTTGGAGACTTGAAACATGAATAGTAAGCAACTCAGATTAGAAGAATCGAGCTCGGCAAAATACCTAAATGGATGCTAAATCTATATTTCAAATAAAGCAAATGTAAACCCAAACTAAATCAAATTCAGAACCAAATATTTCTATTAATTTATTTTTGAGAAATTTATATAAAATACAAGAACCAAACTCGAATCTATACAGATTCGATCCCTATCCAAAAAATAAAAATATTTAAATAAGTCTTAAATAAAAAAATAAAAAAAATATTGAATTAGAGGCACTAAAACCGATAAAATATTAGAAATGAGACCTAAATCTATCTACTGTAAAACCAAATCTAAACTCAAACCAGAACTGGATGAAGAATTGAATTTATATCCGTTATATATATATATATTTTTTTTTTTTTGAGTTTACTATTATGGATTTTGAATTAGTGTTCTATTTTTGAATTAAGGCATTAGATGTAAGACAAAAAAATTTTGTAGAGTTTTTCTATTAAATTTTTATTAATTTTTAATTTTTAAATAGAAAGTTGTATGAAAACGTACCTTATGCCTATTTTAAAGGTTTTTGTGAACGTTAAATTAATTTTATCTTAAAGTTTATAACGGCAGTCAAAATAAAAATGTATCCCTTTTTAATATATTACATATATAAATTCTGAAAAGTTTGAACTTTCCATCGGTAGAAATGGTTTCGTCAAGATATCAAATGAGTTATCTGAGATTTATTTGATCGTATCTCTTGAGCTTGCTGCAATTTTTTTGTTTCGCTCTGGAATTTTTTCTTAAAGATTCAATAAGATATTTTTTTCAAAGCTTAAAGTTATTTTTCGCCTTTTATATTTTCCAACAGATCCACAGAAGGAATGAGCTTTGGCCCTGTAAATGGTAAGGTTCTACCCAAATTCCCTTGGCGAGGAGCTTCCTTGCAGGAGGTGAGGTTCTTAGAGTTGAAACCGGCCATGAACAATACTTTTTGCAAAACTAAAAAAAACGAAGTTTTAATGGAAGAGTGTATTCTCAAGGGATTAGAATTCCGCACTTCTTTCTGATATCTTTCTAGCTGTTAAAGCTTCACCAACTGGTATAACCTTTTTAGCACATCTACATAGGTACGTTTAGAGCTTTGGAATACTTGTTGATTCCATATACCTTTACATAGTCAAATTATTGAGGTTTTCTCGTGATTCTTCTGCTATGTTTTTTTGGGACTATACTTCAACATAATAGCCAGATTTTGTCGTGTACTCACCCGACATAGAAAGCATCAAATAAAGGTATCTCTAGCTCCTACTTTACTTGGTTTTACGGACAGGATTTCCTCTTTAAAATGAGGCAGCAATTCGTTGGTTTTTTTCTCATCCCAGTCTGTTGAATCCGCAATAAACAGGTCGGCCACTTTAAGGGATTCAAGGTGTTGGAGTGTAGGTCCATAAGCACAGATCAATGATAGCTAGTCATCTCCCCATACAAATGTCGTTTTCCATCACTTATAACTTTTATGCACTGTTTTTGAATCTCCCTTGCACCAATCATAATTCCATCCTAATGATGTCGAAGGGCCATAATAACCTTAAAATAGGAATTAGTTTGGCGCATATTTACCAAGTAGAACTCTGGCCGCCAATTTTTGAGGGTTTTTAGGGGATTCCCCAAGCATTTTTCCCAAGCAAAGCGTTGTTTAAAGTTGATACCTCCCTAAAACCAAGTCCTTCATTGTTCTTTTATGTGGTGCCCGTCATAATTTTGTTTTGTCTGAACTAGCATCTGCCAAAAGTGTGTTAAAGCACATTGCTGATAACATTGATTGGAATTGGGAATTAGGTAGTTTAAAACACATCATCGTATATGTTGGAATTGCATATAACACTGACTGGAGCATTATTAACTTTCCAGCTAGGGATAGGCGTTTAGTAGCCCAACTTGATGCTTTTACATATCTTCTCAATTTGTGGAGCTTTTGCGGTAAAAGTGATAGCTGATTTGTCTCGGTTAATCGTCTGTCCTGACACTCTTTCATACTTTGTAGGATTTCTCTAAGTTCTTGGCAGCTCTTTGTGTTTGATTGACCGAAGAAGACCATGTCATCCACAAAGAGTAGATGGTTGGCACTTGGGTTTGCTTTAGCCACTCGGATACTAGGCAACATTCCTTGTTCTTGCGCAGAGTGGCAGAGAATAATCGCTTAGATCTCTTATGTTTGGTGTTTTTAATGCTTATTTCACTTTGATCAATTGAAATTCGTTCTTAGACATTCTAGCACCTAATAAGTGTTTGATCGAATGTCTGACCGAACCAATTTCAGAGATTAACAGTCTTAGCTCGAGGAGTCGATTGTCTAAGGTGTTTATCCGCTTGATTGAGTTATTTTTCATCCCGGTTATATTTTTAAACGCCTATGATGGTAAAGTCAGTTGATAATGAAGGTGATATCTTCACCCACCTCAAATGACTCCTTACTCACTCAGATTATTATTTCATAGTCGTATAACTCTACTTAACCTGCTGAAACTCACTACAAGAAAACATGTCTCTTACAACTCCTAATTTTGTCCCTAATTCGTTGTTAAGACACTTTACAACGAATTATGGACGCCACGTGGTTAGTCGTGTCCTGCGCGTCGTAAGATAAAAAGGAGTTGTAAAAAACGTCATAAAATTTAACAACTCCACTTTTTTGATGGTAAGACATCGTAAAGGTAACGTCGTAAAAATGTCGTAACTTATTTTTGTGTTGTAAAACGATGTTCAAGGGGATGTTGTAAGTTAGTTGTAAATTTAGCAACTAACTTACGACGCCTTGTTTACAACTAATTAGAGTCGAGTCATTTTACAATGAATTAGAGTCGAAACAGTTTACAATGAATTAAAGTCAAATCACTTTACAACTCTATAAAAACGAAACCTTTACAACTAATTAGAGACGAAATGATTTACAACTACTTAAGGACGAAATATTTTACAACTAATTAGGGACCATTTTTTACGATTCTTGCCAACGATTTAGGGACGAATAATTGTTCTAATTTTTTAATTAAAATTATTCAATTATATTTTTGTAATTTAATAAATTTATGAATTGAATTAATTAAAAATAAAATATTATAATAAAATATGTTTACAAAAGTAATTAAAATTATATAATATTTATCGTAGTAGTTTGTCGAACATGTCCGTACTACGGTTGTCTTGATCTTCGGCAACCTTATACATGTTCTAAATCCTATATCATTTGTTACATAAAATAAAATCGTAGAGAGAAGGGAGAGAGTAATACCTTAGAGAGAGAAGGAGGATTGTTGAATGATGGAATGAAGTTGAAAAATTGGTGTTGTATATATAGGAATTACGGGGCGTTGTAAAAACGTTGGGCAAATAAATTTCATCGTAAAGGAGTTGTAAACATAGGGTCTAAGTTACAACGTAACGCTTGTTTGAACGTTGATAAGTGTGGGTGCAACGTACCGTAACAGTACATTGTATGTAATATATTGAGAAACGTCGTAAAGAAGTTGTAAGGCCAAAACATCGTATAGACATTGGCAGTTTTCAACGTCTTTACGACGTTCTCCCTTGCCAACGTCTTTACGACGTTTTGGCCTATGTATTTACGACGTTTTGGCCTTACAACGCCTTCAAGACGTAAGGCAAAAAAGTCGTAAAAACGTTGGCAGTTAAAAACGTTGTAAAGACTTTGTTAACTGTCAACGTCTTTACGACGTTTATACTTTACGACGTCTTTCAACGTTTACTTTTTGTTTTGCATGCTGCATCGAATCTTTACATCTTAATTGCATGTATGTATATTATTTAGATTACCTTAATAGTATTTTGAATTATCAGTAAAATCTTCCAATAAGGTAATTTCGATAATGTGTTGTCGTTTCTATTTCTGCTTGCTAAGTGTTGTAAGGCTTATGAGCTATCCTTTCTTCTATCTATCTATGAAAATAAGTATTGTCAGAAAAAAATGAAATTTCTATTTTCTACAAAGACTTGGTTAGTTATCAAAATATATCTTCTTAGTTATGAAATAAGGTTCTGCAGAAATATTGGTGACAATTTTATCTTCATAACACATGTTAACAAAGAAATTTAAATTTTAACAACGCCTTTACAACATACATTAGAACTTTATTTAAAAAAATTATGTAACACAAAAAACGTGTTTACCTACTTTGATATTTCGTTTTTAACTCGATGTAACAGATTTAGGTCGTTGATAAACACTAAACTGACACTTTTTTAATAAATTACATTGTAAAGGAGTTGGTACATGTTTACAACGAGTTATAAACGAATTTGGAAATTTGGTGAACACGTTTTTGGTGTTACTTAATTGGTTTTTAAAAATATAATATATGTTGTAAGAACGTCTCCAAGTAAAGATGAATAATCTGATTGACTCCATTAATTAATGGTCGTGAACACGTTAATTAATGTATCAACTATGAAAAATGTATAAATATTGTATTAAGATATATATATATATATACATATGTATATATATATATATATTACCTTTGGAAACATACATATTACAATCAAAAATATATATAAAAAAATCAAAAATATATTGTCATGAGAAAGCAAAAAAAATAAAAAAATTTACCTTCCAATTTACGACGAAATTTTTTTTTAAAAAATAAAAATTTACCATCTAATTTACGACGAAATTTTTTTAAAAACTTTTTTTTTACGATCTAATTTACGATGAATTTTTTTTCCTTTTTTTTACCAACTCTTTTACGACGAATTACTAGGTGTAAACCAAATGTAATAATGTGGTGTAAACTTCCTATTTAATTGGTCTTTAAAAAATCTAATGTACATTGGAAGAAAGTCTCCAAGTATTAGATTTTGTTGTAAACACGTCTTAAATTTGCAAGTCTTTTACGGCGAATTTAATTATGATAATTCTAATTAAGTTATAATTAATATATAACTGTGCATACATTTTGACTATGATGATTCATTTATCTACCATGGTTTCATGATTTGATTCAAGGTCCAATTACTAAGATAACAACGGCACCCATGTACTTCATGAGAGGATACAAACTTCATACCTTCGAGTACGGTAAAAGGCGTGCAACCGCCAATTAGAGAGTATTTGTGAAGGGTGAAACCGATTTCTATGGGATCTTGAAAGAAATTATTGAATTAGAATTTGTAGAATTAATTAGGTTGAACCCGATCAAGCTACTGAACTATTTGTCAATTTACCATCTAGTTTACCATCTATTTTACGATAAGGATCGTAACGAATTTGATGAAAGTAATAATCTGAGTAGTGGAAATGATAGTGATGATCTGAGTAATTGAAATGATAGTAATGGTGAATAATAGATGATTCCAAACAGTTTCTACTCGGGCAAATTTTGTATTTTTGCATTTCCGACATGGATAGAACATCTTACCCGATTCAACTGTGATTTCAGTTTGACTACCCTGGTGCATGAATATTTATGCAAAAATTAACGATGATTTTATAACTACAAATAAAATATGATTAATTTATAACATATGTACCTAACCATAAATATCTAATTTGAAATTTCGTCCTTAATAGTTGTAAACTAGTTAGTCGTAAAAGAGTTGCAAAGTAGAGACGTTTTAACAATGAAATTTGAAATTTAACAACGCCTTTACAACATAATTTAGAATCTTATTTAAACCTTTTACGTAACACAAAAAATGTGTTTACCTAATTTCATATTTCGTTTTTAATTCGATGAAAAGATTGAGGTCGTAAAAGAGTTGCAATTTAGGGACTAATTAACAACGAAATTAGAAATGGCAAAGCGTTGTCAAAATGTCGTAAAATCTCAACTTGTTTACAACGAAAATTTTCTTTGTCTCTTGAGAACTCCTTTATGACGAAATCTGCCGAACGTCATAAAGGAGTTTCATAAACCTCCCTATTTAACAACGTCCCAAAAATGTTGTAAAATTTGGTCTCTAAACTAATGTTCTCTTGTAGTGATTTGGTCCCAGTGATTTTTATCAATAATTTAAACACTTAGTTTACTTTGCAAGCAGCTTGTGTGCATTAAGGAAAATCAGAACCAGAAACTTGCAAGCACCATTATTATTCAGCCCAAAACGTCAGCCTATTCATTAAACTCCAGTTCTATACCTAAATTTAAACCAACCAGCAAGGTTTATCTATCAAATGACATTGTTAAAAAGATTACCATGAATATAAAGAAGAAAAAGGTTTCTTTTAAAACCAGAGGCTAGAGGCAAGATGTTGGAGAGATGAAATCAACTTTTATGCTTAAATCAATTTTTGTTTTAAGATAGTCAACAACTAGGTGTCACATGAGTTGGCGAAAGGCATTATATTTTATTGTATTGTATGCGAAGCTATCACGCAAGCTTTTGGAAAATTATTTTTCATGAAGATGAATATTCAAACGTGCATACCAATTATCTAAACATTTTCTAACTTTTGCTTCTCTAATAACGGTTGCTAGTGACTTAAATATAAGAATCAATACATTCTAACTTGGAAAAAGTACAACTTGGAATACTTGATTTATTATTATTTATCAGTTAATATGCTTAAACAGTGTGATCATGAATATTGCATACCGATTATCTTAACATGTTCTAACTTTTGCTTCTCTAATAATGGTTGCTAGTGTATTAAATCTAAGAATCAGTACATTCTAACTTGGAAAAAATACAACTTCGATACTTGATTTATTATTATTTATCACTTGATCTGCTTAAACAGTGTGATTATGAACATTGCATACCAATTATCTTAACATGTTCTAACTTTTGCTTCTCTCGTAATGGTTGCTAGTGACTTAAACAATGTAATCGCTTAGTCCATTTTTAAAAACAGAAAGGAAGACATTTATCTCACTCTTCTTCAAGCACACTCCCATTTCCACACCACCTGGGTCGTCTCTTCTCTCAGACATAGAGAATGCTTCGTTGCGGTCAATGGACACAATCTCGGTCTTAACTGGTTTGCCCCACCCAAAATCCGACCCATATACCCCTAAACGGGTCGACCCTGCCACAGATCCAATTTGTGCACCGGGTTTCGCACTCTTTGTCCCCTCGGCATAGGACTCCAAGACTGACTCTATCCCTCTTGAATCCAAACCTTTGACCGAATCACTTAGAATCTCGACTGCTTTAACAAAACCATCTTGTTCCAAAAACTCTCTGGCTTCATATTGAAACCAACCTATTGGAAGTATACAGTTCCCAAAGTAAGAGTCTGAAACTTGTGGACATAACCGTTTCCTAAAGTCGGCTACGTACAGAAAACGTACTGGTCTGTTTGCGTGGCCTCCACGCATTCTCACCACGCAAGTCAATGAGTAAGCATACGCAATGACAAACGTTGACATGTGAAGCTCAAGCACAGAGCGAGTTGAAACTCTCCTCACTCGCTCTCGAAGTTTCTCTATATTGTCTGCAGTTAACTCAAACGTGACGCGGACAATATCTACACTGATCTCATCACTCATACGAGGTGGCTTCAAACTTCTAAGCTTTTCGATGTCCTCTGAGAAATACAGCAAAAGATCCATCATCTTTGACTCTAGTTCACGTGGAACATTGGTGACCGTACGATCAAAACTTGGAGTTAGATCATCAGGTAAAAGAGGAAACTCTATGGCTTTATCATGTACTAGTAATCTGCAAATATGAGCCCATGATTTTATAAACATTGTTGACGTTTTACCATCGAGAACAGCATGATGAGATGTTATGCCAATACAGAAGCCTTGGTTCGGAAACAACGTGATTTTCAAGGAAAGCACAGTCGCCGAGTCATCGGACACCGGTAACTCGGGTACCAGAGGACGTAACTCGGTGGCCGGACGTATCCCATTACCTGATACAAAGGAGAAATCAGTGTCGGTTTCTGCGACCGTAAGCGAGAGAGTGTCATCCTTGGAGACGACGATGCACGGCTTTGGATCTTTTGGGTTCCATGTGATATGGCCAGCGAGTGGGAGGTAATATCCGAGGACAAGAGAAAGCGAGAGCTCGAGCTTTGGGAGGATCAGAGAGTGGAATGACTCATGTGATGACTCGGTGAGTTTGTAGAAGATTACTCGTTGATTTGGATGAAATTTGATCCAGCGTAAGTCGAAGAAAGTTAGAGGAAGAGTCAAGGAGTTTATCGAGTCATTGGATGAGTTTATAGCAGGACGAACACAAACGATCTTGTTCACGTTTAGTGTCATAATTGATAAATGAAAGTGGTAATGCTAAAATCAATCTCTCTTCCTATATATAAATTACATTCGAGAATATGTATATCGTGGGACCTCCGGCGCTGGATCTGAGATATATAAAATAAAATAAAAAAGACAAATTGACAACTGTAGAAGATATGTTAAAATTTTATTATAAAAAAGGTATAAATCCAACACATTTTGTATAGTCAACACGTTACAAATTTTCCATTTTTAAATATAGATCACGATTTACACGATTTGATTATTATTTGAAATCCTAGACTAAAGAAGAAGCTCCAGAATCCGCGAGACGACTTACAAATTGCAATTTTTTGGAGGACAGTTGTAACTTGTAATTAAGCTTTTATGGTTTGCATTTCGCTCTCTGTTTGTTTTAATTACCCAACAAGTTGATAATTTTTCATTTCTTCTTTGCTCTCTTTTTGTGTAGTGTTGATACTTGATCGTTATGTAATCTATTTACCAAGAATATATAATTTATTAAGGCAAGTTTAAAGTAATGAGAGTTATGTAAAGTTCTTTTCAATATGTTACTTAGGATGATCCAGCTAATGATAATAATAGTATGTAGGATTCGATTTTTTCTTTTACATATTTGATAGATTAAATAAAATATTTAAGAATTGGGATATACTACGGATCGGGGGTGACAAAAAACACAACAATAATAAGGATGGTAGGTGTTTCTTCCTTGAAATGTATTAAACCATAAAATCTAAATGATTGTAAATAATTTAGATTTTATAAAATTATAGATGACTTTAGATCAATTTAGGAAATTTCTTATACTTTGATATGTTATTCCTAAAACTTCGGAACATGGATTTTTTGTATTTTTAATAAAATAAATTCTCTAAAATACTTTAAATTCTTCATAGAATCACATAAAACCACATTTTTAAAAAGTTTCCAACAATAGTGGATAAAAATAAATTTTAGGGTTAAGTTAAATCATGTTAACAAATAAAAAAAAAGTATATAAAATCCACATAAAGAAGAAGAGATAAAGGCGATTCTCTTCTTCTTCGATTTTTGATTTTCTTATTTTCCATCGATTTACTACTTGGTTTCATGAGCATGGGTTTGTCTGATTATCATTGGGATCGATGGTTGTGTGGTGCTTGTGATGGATTTTATCTTAATTCTTGAATCTGGGTGGAGATTTTGAGTTTACCTCTTTGTCATGTGATTCCTTTGATACACATGGATTTCGATTTTCAATAGTTAATAGAGAGATCTCCATTATTTTTGCAATTTAAATTCTTCCCCAAATTTCAATTTCACAGGGTCTCTTGTTCGAGATGGAATTATTTGTGGTATGTTCGAGGATTGTCTATGTGTAGTCGTGAGGTTAGGATGGTCAATTGATTATTGGGTTCGTTGGTCTTGTGGTGATTAGGTTGGATTTGGTGATTGATCTTGGCTAAGGTTTGGTGATTTGAGCTCATTTGTTATACATAGTTTTCCTTCGTGGCACAACGATTTGATTCTTCTTTGGTCGGAAGGGAATCCATATGTTCAATTGCCTGAGGTGGACTTCTTTACTGGTTTTGCTATCAGCTATTTCTCTTAAGTCATCTTCATCTTCGTTTTTTTTTCGACTCTGATAATTCACGGCTGTTTTTGACTATATCGCAATAAGCTTTAGGGATTTATCTAGCTACTGGGAAACAATCTCCTATCAATGTTCCTTACTTTCATAATTCAGAGATTATCAAAGGTTATGAAGCTCACTTATTGGTTGTTTTTTCAATCCGGAAGTGCAAGTGGTGCCACAAATGTTGATCATGCTTCCTAAATTTTGGAGAATGGAGAAGCGTGTAAGAGGTCTTGATTTGGGATTTGGAAAATCCCAGTTCCACTTTGAAAGAGAAGAAGATATTGCGAATGTTTTAAAATTGTGTACATTCCATTTTGATGAACGGATGGTTACACTTGCTAGATGGAAACCCGTTTTGGATGTGAATTTTCCCTCAGCTATTACTTTATGGATTCGGGTTTTGGGCCTTCTGTGACTGTATCGTGCTCCTATTACATTTTAGGCCATTGGTTAAGCACTTGGTTATGTCCATGAGATAGAAATGGATTTTGGGAATGTTAAAGTGGAGATTAATAGCTTACAACCATTGAAAATCTATTTCTAGCCTCTCAATGAATAATGATCAAGTGAGCCAAAAAATTTTGAGTTCGGATTTTGCTGATGTTTTTGACAAAATAGTGGAGTTTAGTGGTAATGTACAAGTTCCGATTGGTTTTGAGTATGGTAGGTTGTTAGGATAGTGTGGTGTATGTCATAGTTTATGTCATGATTCTTCTAGATGTCCTTTGGTAGTTCAGATGCGGTTTGTGATGTGAATAATGACAAAGGTGTAGTGGTGATAATCCTCAAAGCTTTCGAGGGGCTTTGACAGGTCATATAGGTGTATATGTGGGTCAGGATAAGGTCCAATGAGGTGCAAGTGGTCTAATTTGTATGCCTTCTAGGCCTATTTATCGTCAGTCAGTTTATTCTAAGCATTTTCTATGGATAAGGTAGTTACTTCGGCTGCGATTACGCCATTCATGGAATTTGTTTCCGTTGGCTCTGTTACAGCAACATCTCATACGCAAGCTATTGCATGAGCTTGATGATGTTGGTGTTTCTAAGTGTAATGATATGATGATGAATGTTTTTGTTCCGGGTCTTGGATCTGTGAATATTGATGAGTTCGTTGGTGAGGATGACTCTTTAGGAATATAATAGAAATCTGGTTCGGATATGATGTTTGAGAAAGAGGATGTGAGATGGATATGAAGGAACTTGTGGAGGAGGAGTGTTCTAAAGTTAAGGTTCTTCGCGGCTCAACTAAGAAGAGTAAAGCTTCAAAGGTTAAGGTTTTTTGTGGGGCTCGGGGTAATAAGATGGTTGTGGTTGTAAGTGAAGGCGTGAGTGAGACAAAAAAAGAATGATTTGTATTTGGAGGAGTTAGTAATAAATTTGGGTTATGATAATTTTAATTCTATTGAACCGATCGGTGCAAGTGGTGGTGGCCTTGCATTAATTTTTTCTAATGTTTTTCATATTATGTTAGAATTTAAAAACAAAAACATGATAGATGTTTCATTCTTAGTAGACCGTTTGCAAAGCTTTGTTACTTTCGTTTATGGATATCCAAATAAAATACATCGAGCAGATGTTTAGGAACGTTAACCCATATTAAAGGATGTGGATAATGATACGAGATTTTTACATGCTCAAATTACACAAAGTCGAGCTAAAAATAGGATAACGAGTCTCTTGAATTCCTCTAATGCTTGAATATCTCAAGAATCAAAATGGATCTTGTTCGGTTGGTGAATGATTTTTTATTGACTTGGGTGTTTGATCGAGCTCTTAGTCTTACTAATATTTGTTTAATTTCTAAAGTTAGTAAACCGACACAACTTACTAATTTTAGACGGATTAGTTTGTGTAATATAGGTTACAAGATAATTTTGAAGGTTTTTTGTTTACCGTTAAAGAAGATTTCACCATACTTAGTTTCAAAGACTCAATCAGATTTTGTATTCAAGGCGAGTGATTTCTGATAACATTCGTATTGCTGAAGAGATGTTTCATGCTATACGGCGTAACCGAGCTGTCTAGAGTAAATTCATGGCTATTAAAACAGACATGAGTAAAGCCTATGATCGTGTCGAATGGGATTTTTTGGAAAAGCTTCTTCTTTGGTTGAGTTTTCATGATTGTTGGGTTTCATGTGTGATGCATTGTGCTCGTTAGGTACGTTTCTCAGTGCTTATCAATGGGCAACCTCATGAACGTATTTGTCCACAATGTGGTTTACGCCAGGGTGATCCCTCTATCCCCTTATTTGTTTATCTTATCTACTGAAGGCTTGATGTCTTTAATTTTTCAAGCAAAACATGCTAAGCAAATATCTGGTACTGTGATTGCTCGCCATAGCCCTCTAGTTTCTCATCTGCTATTTACAGATGAGAGTTTATTTTTTTGTAAGGTTGATGCGGATGAGGCATCAATAATTTCAAGGATTTTAAAAGACTATGAGAGACTTTCATGTCAGCAAATAAATGTTGGAAAATCATCAATTTTTAATTTGGTAACCAAGTTGATGTTGTTTCCAAATTGGAGGTGCAACAAATTCGAGGTATTCATCAGTTATGCGGTATAGGTTCTTATTTAAGATTACCTGAAGGCATTGAAAGTCCTAAAACAAAGGTTTTGCTTTTGTTAGGGATAACATTGAGGCTCTGATTAACTCGTGGTCTTCTAAGTTTATGTTTCATGGTGGTAAGGAAGTTTTGATCAAATCTGTTCTTTCAACTTTGTCGGGTTATATTATGTAATGTTTTAGGCTAACAAATGTTCTTACAACTAAGATCATTGCTGCTATTTCATATTTTTGGTGGAGGACTTCTAAGATTCATTGGGCCTCATGGGATAAGTTATGTAATTCAAAACATAAGGGATGTTTGGGCTTGAGGACTTTTGAGAACTTTAATACGGCTTTACTGGCTAAAATGCTATGGTGACATTGAATTTCATGAGTCTTTATTTCTAGTGTTTCATGGTCATTATTTTTGCAATTCTGATCCTTTGGTTCCTTTGCGGGTATACTCACTGTCTTATGGATGGCGAAGTATTGATTCGGCAGGATCTTTGGTATGCAAGGGTCTCATTATGCGAGTGGGTAATGGTGCGTCCATTTCAGTTTGAAAGGATCTTTGGGTTCTAGATGTAGTCCATCAGGTTGCCTCTGGCCCTGGTTTTTTTATTTTATCTGGAGCTAACTATGGATAATCTCACTAATCGATCCACGAATAGTTTGTGGTTGCATTGGTTCAGCAATTATTGTCTTCCCATGATGTGAGTATTGTTCTAGGTATTCCTATTCCGCGGAGGATTCGAGAAAGTTGGTTTGGTTGTCATTTTACTAAATTTAGTCGTTACACAGTTAAATCAGATTATTGGGTTGAGAGGAACATTTCGCAGTTGGATAATTTTGGTCTAAATATAGAGGCTTTACAGCGAAGGGTATGGGAGGTGAAGTGCTCGTCCAAGCTCAAACACTTTATGTGGTATGGTCTCTCTAGTCATATAGTAGTTGGGTTTAATCTTGTCCATCATCATATTTCATCGGGTGGTTCTTGTAGTTGATGTGGTGGTGACTCAGAAACTGTCAATCATGTTCTGTTCGAATGTCATGCGGTGCTACAAACTTGGGCTTTATTTACGATGCATTTTGGGGTAGATGATTTTCTTGGGGCTTCATTATTTTCTAATTTTGATATTCTGTTTTGGAAGGTGTCTCCTGAGATTGATAAACAGAGTTTTCCCTCGTTGTTATGGTTCATTTGGAAAGCAAAGAATGATAAATTGTTTTCTAATATCGATAGGGATCCCATAATATAGTTGGTCATGCGGTGGAGGAGGCTACCTCCTTGTTCTCTGCTAATGAGGATGTTCTCATTGATGTTACTTACTCTTTTGGGGGCTTTTCTTCGGAGAGGGTGGAGCTAGATTCTTTATCGGCCTTTGGTGGGTAATCTTGTTTTCTCGGGATTTCGTTGCTTCATTAATGGTTCCTGAAAGGATTCAGATTATTATTTTGGTTTGGGTTGGTTCTATTTTACTGATGGTGTTGATGGGGTCAGTTTGGGAGCTCGGGGAACTCGTAGTTGCCTTTATTCCCTACATGCTTAGTTTGAATTCCTTCATTGGTCTATGTATTCCCTCCTCTCCTTGGAGTATCTTGATGTTGTTTTTGCGGTAGAGTGCTTGGAGGTACTGATGATGGTAGCTGATCCATCGAGTTGGTCTGCGTTTTCACCTCTCTTGGAGGATTATGATCATCTCAAATGCTTTTCTCTTCTTTTTCTATTTCTATTATCCCTTGTTCTCTGAATTACAAAGCTGATTTTTTGGCATACAATGTTAGAAGACTTTCCAGAAGTCAGTCTTTTGTTAATCATATACCTCAACGGTTCTCATCTTTGATCTAATGCATTAAGTAAAGTTGGAAAAAATAAAAACAAGTATATTTACAAATTTATTTATGAATAATTAGAGTTACTTGTGTTATTGTATTATACTTAATGCATGGGCCCTTACCGATAAAGCTTTAGGCTTTTAGCCATGAGAGCACTTCTAATGGAAAACCCGAAGTGTAAAGAGATTGTAGTACTAATTAAATACATCGACATTATTGCTATGTTTAATATTCCTCCAACTCTGTCATTTAATTATGTTCAATCTGATTTCATTTTAGTTTTTTCAATTCATTTTTGCTTGGTGTCAATTAGGTCTCAGATATGAAAATTTGTTGATCGTTTGGAAGCATATTAAGATCATCAATTATGCTTGGTATCATCAAATTTGTGTTTTTCTCTATGTTCTTTAGTTTTTTTTTATGGGTCTTAGCTTTTGACTCATGATCTCTAGGTTGTTATTATGACTTTAAATTTATGTTTCTAGCACTTTTGTCGGATTCTGCTAGTTTTGTTAAAGAAGTTAAAGTTTAGAATTTAGTCTGGTTTAGAGTTAATCTAGTTAGTATTCTTTGTTCTGAACTAGGTCGTTTGGCTTAATCAATGGTATTTCATGGTGTATAGAGCTTCAAGTCTTTAAATTCATATATCGATGATGTAGAGCTTCTAAGTAATCTGATGACATATTTTTGTATGTGAACTTTTTGTCATTTTGTGCCTCACAATAGAAGACATGGAAGAAATTACTGTACTTTTAAATGGATTCAATGCTAAAATAAGCGAGAGTGGAGTGATAGTCGATCAAATTGGAGATATTATCACATGAAAGTGTCAAAGGAGTTTTGAGTTGCAGAATTGATGGAGCTAATCGATACGGTCATAATCAATTGCAGAACTGATCGAGCTGGTATACTGTGACCTCTCTAGAAGAATTGCTACCGTCATGATGATACTCGAAAACATTTAGTAACAGAGCAAGAAGTGTTCAACAAAATAGAGCAAGAATTATTCAAGCTTTTGCTGTTCTTTGATAAACTTGAGAACAAGAGTCAAATGTTTCAATTTTTGTGCTGATATCTAGGAATTTTACATATAATATATATATATATATATATTTTAAAAAATTGATACATCATGTGATTAGTAAAATGTAAATAATGAAACGTAATTATAGGACAAAATCCAAATTTTACATTTTTCAAAAACATTTGAAACACTTTGTGCCAATTAGAGTTTTTGTTGCTAATTTAACGTAGGTTATTACTTATTACTTATTAGTTTTGATATGAGTCTACACCTTAAGAACAAAAGAAATTCATCGTTCAAGCTTAACAAAGAATCAGAGCAGTGTGGTTTTAAAGGCAAGTTTATATTCTTGCATTATAAAAAGAAGTGTATGTTTTTCTTACTTCTTACTTTCTTAGTTTTTTGTTTCTCTTTTTCAAAATTAACAAGCAATTACCTTTTTAGGAATTTTATATTGTGAAGCTTGAAAATCAATGACCGTACTAGACCAAACAATTATATAAGGATTTAATTTCTTTTAATCATCCAACACGATTTGTTCTCTGTTGACATATACGAAAAAGGGGTGAAGACCAAAGACTGTCTGTTGCAAATAATGCATTATATTTAAATACATCGTATTAATATGGTTGTTCACTAAATTATCCGTGGCTAAATAGTTACAGTGATCTCTTCTATGACTCGGGTCACAGGTTTTATTTTTATCCTTAACTTTTGAAAATTTAAATAGTAAAAATATATGGACTTGACATTAATATTTAGTCCACAGTTCTGACGGATCAATTCGCTGCAGTCCAACTTAAAGCATGTGGATTTGGACTTGTTTGGTGGGGTCAGCCCATTTAATACCCCTACTTGTAAGAAGGACCAGCCTTAAATGGTTTGATTAATAAGAACTACTTTTTCGAACCAAAAAAGAAATTGTGTTATAGTAAAATCCCTGTATATGCAGGATAAAGACATATACCAAATTGTCTCTTGCATTTCTCATGAACTAGTATAAGGTGATTACAATGATAAAGTCATAATATAGACAACAACATAACCATCTCATTGTAATATATGGACATATGCACACCATTACTTTATTTTTGTGTATGGACATTGATTAATATGTCTCTTTCTTTTTTTATGGACAAATATAATATATTTACAATGCATATATATAGATCTGGACAAAATCGTCATATGGACATAGACATAAACCACATTTCTAAAAGTAATTTCCATATATATACACCATTATTATATATATGTTTCATTGATGTTTTACTAAGATGCACCTATATCATGATATATATTATATGGATATGGATCAATTTGATTATACTGCAAATATATAGATATGGACATAAACTTAATATAGACAGCAACATAAGCCATTCCATTGTAATTTAGTTAGATGTATGTACATCATTACTATAATGTGTTTAAGTCTCATCACAGACGTCATGATATATCTATCATATTTCACACAAAGTTTTAAGTCGCACCACAAACGTCATTACTGGACCAATATGTTTTTTTCATTTTTATGGACAAATATAATATATTTACGATGCAGATATATGAACATAGATATAAACCATCTATTTTTTATGGACATGGATCACTTGCTCAATTTCATTTGTTAGACCATCCACATTAAAGAATCTAATCTACCTGTGGATCCTCTTATGGACAGCACATGTGATTACAAATCCATTTTACGGACTTCTTCAACGCTGCCTTATGCATGTCTAATGATTATATCAATGGACTTCCTCAACGCTGCCTTATGCACGTTTAATGATTATATATGATACATATGGACCTTATTGTTATATTTAATTGATGAACATATTTCTTATATTACATGAATTGTACATGCCCATATTCATTATGATTCTCTGCACTATTTATAAAGCACGCCTCATTAATAAGAGCATCTCATTGAGGGGTTCTTAATGAATTCTAAACAAATAAAATAAAGAAAAAAATTTAAAAGAAGATGAAATAGGTGAGAGAGGGTTCTTATTTAAGAGGTTTTTGTTGATGCTCTTAAGAGACGGGTTTACCACATGGCGAACCCGTATTGACTCCGATTTTTTTAATCTTTTTTTTTTGAAGAAACTCTTTAGAGTTTCAGCAATGTTCATATGACATTTGTCACCATTATCAAGAGTTTCTTATGACATTTGTCATATTTTAAGTGGTCAACTTATTAAAAAATAAAACAAAATCTAGTTATTAAAACCAAATGAGTAAAATATTAATATATATTTTTTTAAGATACTCATGTGGTCTTTAACCCCTAGAGATGGTCCAAGTATAATTTTAGGATCCAAAGGCAAAGTCTCCTGCCCATATCCTTCACTTTCCTCTTCTTCCTTCAGTTTACCCTCCTTTAAAACTTACGTCTGCCCAAGATAAAGTTTTTAATTTGATACACTGCCATTTTCAACAAAAGTCAGGGTTCTTTCTTCCTTTTTGCTCCAAAAACAGAATACATGGGAAAAGATAAAATATCTGTCTATTTTATATATTTAATCGGGAGATATTTTCATTTTAACCGTGTTATAAACCATAAGATAAATTTAATAGAGTTTATAACAACCTTTCAAAATAGGTTAAAGTCGTTATCATCATAAACATATAAATAAAAGTTTAAAACTAATAAATATTTAGTAGAAAATAAAGAAAAATAAACTAAAATTAGTAAAAATTTATCGGATATAAATTCAGTTATTGATCTGGTTTTAGTTCGGATTTGAATTTGGTTTTTCAGGTAATTCAGTATTTTGGTTCTTTTGATTTCATACATATTTAGGGCTTTTTATTTTTCGGATGTGGTACAGTTCGGTATAAATCGAATTAGGATTCGAGTGATTTTATATAAAAACTTTCGAAATAAAAAAACCAATAGAAAAACTCTATAAACCTAAAATTTGGTTTCAACTCAGGTTTGTATTCGGTTTTTTGAGTACATAGATTTGTGACCCATTTGGATATTTTCTTCCTCTGATGTCTTTAATCGGTCAACTGTCTCTAGAATTTGATTTTTTCGATTTGAAAGCTTTGTCGGGATCAATTTCTCTAATATAAATCAATTTTGGTTCAAGTTAAACAATATTCCAAAATATAATAAGGGTGTTAACACCCAGAATGAACACGGTATATAAAAACAACTAAAACAATTAAATATCAAATTATAACGCGGATATACTCATAGTTTTTCATTATTTTGTAAACCTTTAGGTAGTTTATATAAAAAAATCATTATTTTGATATAATTGTTAGAAAAATCCCGTAAAAAACCTCAGAAATTATTTACAACTTAAGCCTTCAAAATATTTTACAAACTCACGAGGGATATATCAAATTAACGACAATAGATGGATGTAATAGTAGAAATTACAGAAATGGAATTAAAAAAAGTTTTAGATTATAAACATATCAATTTTACGTGCGCATATTACTGCTTTGAATACTTTATAATTATTTAAAAACTGAGTAAAGCTACAATAATTTGTCATTATGTCAAAACTTTTAGACTATTTCCACAATCAAAGCAATCATAGTAACCCTAAAGTGAAACAGAAAGTCGAAAGAAAAAATGATTTAAACTTTTAGTCCATTACGAAGCAAATTAATCAAAGCGTCCATCTCGTGTTTCTTGAGCGAGAAGCCAATCTCTACACCACCATTTCCATCTCTACTCTCAACCAACGAAATAGCTTCTCCTTGATCTATAGACACAATCAGCACTTTCTCCGGTTTGCCCCACCCGAAATCCAACCCGTATTCTCCAAACCGGGTTGATCCGGCAACGGACACAATCTGGGTACCTGGAGGAAGAGTTGCATATGCTGCAAAATCAGGGATCTTCCACACAACACTCTCATCAACTTCATCAATCGAATCACTGACTATTCTAGCTGCAGACAAAAACCCTTCTTCACTCATGAAAGTCTCTGCCTTCAACGCAAAGTTAAAGTAACCGGTAACGCAATTGCCGAAATATCTCGATGGAATCGGTGGGTTGATGAGTTTTCTACAATCCAAAACAAAACCATACCCAACAGTTCTTTTAGGATCTCCACTTCGAGCTCTGATTAATGACGTTAACGCATATGAATACGTAATCACGAACGTCGACAAACGAAGCTCGTTCTTGGAAGAGGAGGATTCTCTCTTGAGTCTCTCACGAAGATATTGTATATCGTCTCGAGTGAGATTGAAAGTGCATCTAACAACATCTGGACTGATCTCCGGCGACGGAGAAAGCTTTAGACTTTGGGAATTCTCTGGTTCTTTGCCGTCTGAAAATAACCACAAATTCAATAGTTTTATATCGTTATTTGGTGGACATTTTATGACCGTACGATCGTAAAACGGAGTTAAATCCTCCGGAAGAGAAGGTTTTATCTTTTGTTCTTGTTGTTTACAAATCTTAGCCCAAGCTTTGAGAAAAGTGGTCGTCGTTTTTCCATCTGAAACGGCATGGTGTGCGGTTACGCCAATGCAAAACCCTTGGTTTGGAAATAACGTAACTTGAAACGACATGATCGACGACGAGTCGTCGGAGTTTTGTAACTTAGGAACTAAAGGATGCAATTCCGAGGAGGAGAATGGTTTTTCTCCGGTTAAGCGGTTAAAATCGCCGTTGGATTCAGCGACGGCGAACGAAACGGCGTCGTTTAGAGAGTAAACAATGCTTGGTTTGGGAGCAAGTGGATCCCAGAGAAGTTTTCCGGCGAGTGGGAGATAGTGTGAAAGGACTGAGGAGAGAGATGATTTGAGATTGGGGACGATGACTGAGTCGAAGAAAGGACGAGTTGCGTCGGTGAGTTTGTAAAAGATGACTCGTTCGACGGCGTGAAGTTTGAAAAAGAGAATGTCGAAGAAGGTGAGTGGGAGAGTAAGTGACTCGGCCGAGTCAGAGTTTGAAGGAGTGACTCGTGCCACGTCGATAATATTGATATTTGAATCCATCTCTTTGGTAATGGTAACGATGGTGTGTTGATACTATTGTTTATATAAAAAATATAGAGGTGTGTTCAATTTCGAATAAAGAAAGCTTTTTTAAAAAATTACTAGAAATGATAACAAATTCCAACCACATATTATGTCAAATTAGATTTTGCTAGAAATAAATTCAAAGCTGGTCAATACTTATATAAAATTCAAAAATCAGTTATTGATTTGTTCTCTACCATTATTTAGAGGAAGAGAAACTCAAAATGTAAACAAACTATAAAATTAGAGACCTTTTTCCTATTTAAGAAAAAAATAGTCCTTGAGATAGTGCATGAAAAGTTATAAATCATTTACATGAAAATATCAAGTCGGGTCATAAGACCACCTTCAATGGTGAATTTTTATAGGAGATTTTAGTTTTTTTTTTTGTCAACGGCAAACTATATTGGGGTATAACTGGCCTGCCCAATAACCAAATTCTTATATCATGTAGAGATGGAGACTCGATCCCGGATTATGTAAATGCGCTGTCTTAAATGGACTTACCGTCTGCCACTAGGCTAGATGCCATTTGCGAATTCTTAGTATTTTTAAATATTAAAAAAATAAAAAAATAAGAAAGAGAGAAAATTGGGGTTCTTATATAAGAGATTTAAGACCCTCTATAATGAAGTTCTTAGATGCTTGTAATTTTTCAATTGGTTCAAATTTAATTAATAATGTTAAATTTTTTTATTTTATTAAATATCATTTTGAATGTTTATTGGACGGAGATGCTCTAAGATATTGATGATGATAATGGTCGTTGTTACATGTATTGCCTTTTACAGCGGTTTTGAGCAACGAATCGTTGAGTGGGAGAAGATATTTTCTTTCTTTTGTGGGGTAAATTATATTGCTAAAAATACTATTTTTATATTATTATAAGTGATGTTTGAAATAAAAATGGATCTATTAACACATACAGAAGTTTTGAGACATTAGTTTTTGAAAAATTAGCATCACTTTAAACATTTAACATAAATTAATTAAATAGAAAATGTTTGATAAAATAATTAAAAGACATTAACATTTAATAATATAGACCACAACACTATAATAAATTAGAAAAATATAGACACAAACAATTTAAAGATTATAAAAAAAGGAATTTCACAGCAACAGTACAAAAAGATATATAGAAATTCAAAAATGATGTAAATAAAATAATACATAAAGATAAATGTTTACATGATATTATAATTGGTTAAATCGCTCTCTACGGCGTTTAACTATATTGAAACATATGTACTAATTATAAGAGGTGTGTAAGAGTTTTGTGATGATGTTGTTTTCTGTAGAGATACACATGTAATTCCTAGCACTTGTTATGTGTAAGAGACTAGGATGTGAATTATATTGATACACATGTAACAAATAAGAGACTAGGATGTGAATTATATTGATACACATGTAACAAATAACAAACCAACTGTTGATACACATGAGTTAAATTAGTGATATAGTAATGTTATTAACTATATTGATATACATATAATAACTATAACAATACATATGTTACAAAATATGTTATGGGTATAAAAGGTGTGATAGTTGGTGACAAGATGTGACAAATAGAATCATTACATTTTAAGACTTGACAAATACAAATGGCTAACAATGAGACAAATACATCTATACCCCCAATAACCAAAATAACAAAGAATTCTGCTAAGAATGTGATTGAATGATAACTAAATTTTTTCTATTTTGTTACAAGTCTTCTTTTTTGGAAAGAAATGAAGCTTAGTATTTCTAAAAATAACATCTAGTGTGTCTAATAAAAGATATAAATGGGGATTCTGAAATATTACATAGCTCTGTAGGTGTAGAATGGTGTTAAATGTGCTATAGAGACATAGGAGAGAGAAACAGAAAAATGTCAAATACTATATCAATTTCACTATATGTGATAAACGGTGATAAATGAATACCTACCCAACATTTCACTATATTAATTACTTTATAAAACTAAAAATACATTAAAGAGTAGTGAGCCGGATCTTATTAGGCAATAGTGGGTGAGATATGCATAATATTTAAGGTCGGGAGTTCAATGATATGTTTCCATTTTAGCACATTTTAGAAGTATCATTCAGTATGTTTTTATACATATCCATAGTATTATTACCATTTTAGAGTTATTTTAGGTTCATATTACCTACTTTGCTTCTTGCATAGCATACATGTGTATATGGAGTGATCCTAGGTAATTTGAGAGCATAATTTGGAGGATTCTGGACTTCGTGAAGACATTAAGATGAAACGATCAACCTTAGAGCAACATTCAGAACGTGAGGAAGAAGATTATGCCAAGATAGAACACTCGAGATGCATGTGATCGAGTGTCAAAAACCCACCAGATTTGTTGACTTTTTCTCATTCGCTAACTTTTTAGGTTTTTTCGGAAAATAGTATAAATACCCTCTTATATCATTAAGAAAGTGGATCCACGTTTTTGTTTTTATTATTGCAAAAAGACTATGAGCTTTTCTCTCTTTTCTCTTGTAATTTCTAGATTTTAAATGCTAGATTCTTTGTGATTTTTTGCTTATTTGAATTTCAGTCTTTGATCATTATTGTTAATCTCTTTCTTATCTTTCTTTTGATGTTCACAATTTTATTTTCTGGTTTTATGATTTTATGATAAAGATTGAGTAAATCCATTAGGGTTCTTGATGAAATGGGTTAGATTAATGTAGATCTAGGGATTTTCAGGCTTGTTTTAAGGTTGTTTATGCTTAGATCTCTTCAGTTTACGTGTTCTTAATGCTTATTTCTCTTTGATATATTGAAATATGAGATTAGGTATTTCCCACCCACAAGATGTTTGACAAAACGCTTAATTGGACCTAAACTTGAGATAATCACTCATAGCTCAAGATATTGAATGTCTAGGGTGTTATTTGGCTGTTCTAGGTCAGGTTTCATGTGTCTTGGTCTATAATTCGTTGGAGAGAACCAAGTCTGATTGTAGTCTAGATTGAGTCGCATCGCATGAGAATGAATGTGATTGTTTAAATCCTGGTCTAGAGATCATCTATATGAGTTGTTAATCAATTCTGAATCCCCTAGTGAAATATTAATCATTGGTCTCACTTCTCAAGAACCCATTATCCCATATAGTTCATTGCTTTGAGTTATGTTTTGTTTTTCATCAGTTGCTCTATTTTGTGTTATTCATTTTGTTTTCTACTCTATTTTTGCTCTATTTTTATTATGTATCTTTTCTGTTTGAATTGTGTTTATTGGTATAATTTCTTGATCAGTTGAATTGACACCTTGTTGTGTTATAATAACTGAATCTGCAGTAAGTTTATTTGATGGTAAAATGTTGTTATCATTCAACTCCCTTCGATTCCAATATAGAGTTAAAAGTAGATTAAATAGAATCCATTTTTACGAAATATTTCTAGCTAGAGAGATTCATATAGGTATGATATCATCGTATAAAAAAGAATCTCATGGTGAATTTTCTAAACCGGTCGTTTAAAAAATGGTTTGAAACATGTTTTGAAAACAATCTTTACAGGAAAAAACGATTTTTAATACTAGACAAGTAAAGCGTTTTAAGGCAAAGTGCTTTCGTTTTGCCTTCGCATTTTTTCAGATAACGGTGGTCTTTTGTAAATGTTATGTTATTGTTTGATATCAATCACATATAACACTTTTTATACGATGTTATCCTCTTATAACAAAAGTTTAATGAGAACACTATAATATGATTTGGCGGAAAATATAATTTTTATTCCCTTCATACTTAGTAAAAATTTAAGTGAAAGAAGTAAAAGCGATTATGGTTCTTCAGATTTTCCCTTTTTGTCTCGTTTTCCCTCTTAGGAACCATTGACTGAAAGAAACCATCGATTGAAACGTAGAAACTCTTTATCACCAAATTGAGCTTCAATTCGAGTCCAGTTCGGACTTATGGGTTTGTGGAAACATTTCCATCTCGATCGATAAGCAATAATTGAGTTATGTCAAGTTCTTACGTCGGAACTGCTCTTGCAAATCGAATGTGATAAATGTGTTTCTTTTTTTATGTATTAATCTTTTGATTTCCGTTTTGTTAGGGACAATACGTTATCTCTTTTGAAACCAAAGGTGTTGTAAGTGAAGATTGGTTATCTTTGTTTTTGAAATGCTTCATTTAAGCTCGATTGTTTAACGGAAATATATTTTTAAGGGTTTATGTTTCCCTATGATTTGTATTTGATGAGTTCTCTTCTAGTTGGTCTTTGTGTAATCATTTAATCATTTTGTAATTTTTTTGTAGTCCAAAATCATCAAGCAATAGCAGAAACTTTAAAGGTATCTCAAGTACTAAGATTTCAATATGTCAAAAGTTGTTTATGTGGTTTTGGAAATTTGTTTATGTGACTGTATGGTAAATTTGTGTGGGTATATTTTGTTTGGAGTTGTGGAATTATTTTGGTAACATAGATAAGACGTGGGTATGGTTACCAAGGTATGAATTTGTTTCTATGTAATACTTACACGTTCATACTTACGTTTGTATATATACAGTTATAAATTTATGTGTGGATGTTAACCTTGCACTTGATCTTTACTTTTATGGCTGCTCTTGAGTATAAGCAAGAAGCAACTAGTTTTGTTTATGATTCAACAAAGAAAATGGTTAATTTGTCGCATATGTTATGTACATATATCGTCTGCCGTACTGTATGCCATCAACCATTAGATACATTGTTTGGATCATCTAGTGACAAAGGGGATGGATCACAAGTATAAGAGGAATAAATTTTTGGAGCAAGCATGGGGAAACAAGGGCATATAAAAGTAGTGAAGCAGATCTGTTAGAAATTCTGAATGTTAGAAAGGATATCTGTTAGAAGATGATGGTCAAGGAGAAGAATCTGACTTCAAGAAAAAAAACTAAAGGATGTTGAAATTCCATTGTACTCGTCATGTCTCAACTACACTAAGGTTTATGCAATTTTGGGGGCTTTTACATAATCAAGGGGAAGAGGTGAAATATTACAAAACTACTTTGATAAGTTCATCATGCTAGTCCATGACATGCTGCCTGAGAGAACTGACTTCCAAAGTCGATTGATGAAATCATTCATGCCTGGAAGAATGATGATGTTCTTTATCAGAATGAATATGAGGATATGGTTAGTTTTCCAAGATGTAATGATTCGAGATGGGAAAAGGAGAACCATACTAGTGAGGAAAAGAAGGGATTCCAACAAAAGGAAGTTTAGATCATATAAAGGTTGGTTGAGGAGTTGACTTGACATTTCTCATATGCAAGTGAATATGGTACAATGAGCCTTCATGTTGACTCAGTAACATGGATTCAGGTGAATGACAAGTGACTGGAGTTTGCATCAGAAGCAAGAAACTTCAGACTAGGACTTTCTCCTGATGGGATGAATCTATTCTCAATACTAAACACCAAGTACGTGACCGGTTTTGTTAGTGAACTATAATATGTCTTCAACTAAGTACATGAAAGCTGAGAATATCATGCTCACAATACTTATTCCTTGTTCAACTACACCGTGCAATAACATTAACGTCTATCTAAAACCTTTGATAATGATCTAAGAAATTTATGGAATAAAGGTATGGACGTTTATGATGCATTTTCAAAGAAAACGTTTAATCTTAAAGCTATATTTTTGTGGACAATTACTGACTACCCCTGCCTTAGGAACATATGATGGATGCAAGGTGAAGGAGAAACAAGCATGTAAAGACTGTGGGAAAGATACACCTCATAAGTGGCTAAAGTTCAATATAAAGTATGTCTATATGGGCAACATGAAACGCCTCAGACCTTGTCATCCTTTCAGAAAGAAAATTTTTTTGGTTTGATAATACTATGGATGAAAACTCTGATATTTGGAGGTTGAAAAAGTGGTATTTGTTCTTTGACTTACCATATTGGAAGTAAACATTTCTTCTTAATTCAGTTTTTAAAATATATGATGCATTAATATATTAATAAGTACTTATGTTATTTGTTGTAAGATATGTCTGTGCATTACAATATTGATGTGATGCATTTGAGAATAATGTGGATGATGTTTTGCTGTCTTTGCTAACGCATTACTGTAAATCCAAAGATGGAGTGAATGCACACGAAGATTTAAAAGATATGGGCATTAAAAGAAACTTATACACTAAACTACGTCGGAAGAGAACATATTTGCCTCTAGCTTCTTCTTGGTTGTCTAAGAATGAAAAATAGATTTTGTAAAATGTTCTCTAAATTGAGATGTCTTAATGGTAATTGTGCCAATATTGCCAATTGTGTTATAGTGGATCCACCTGTGATTGGTAATATGAAGTCTTATGAACATCATGTTCTAATACAAAATCTGCTTCATGTGGCTTTGAGAGGCAAACTATCAAAAGGACCAAGAGTTACACTAAATTAACTATGTAACTACTTCAACAGATTATGTCAAAGAGTCATAAACCCAAATAAGTTGTTAGCTTTGGAGTATGAGGCTATTGAAACTTCATGCTTCCTGGAAAGATACTTTCCTCTTTCACAATCTTTGATATTATGTTCCATTTGCATGTACATCTAGCAAGGGAAGCAAGATTGGGTGGACCCGTACATTTTTGTTGGATATAATGTACCCTTTTTGAGAGGTTCTATTTTTGTTGGTTACTTATATTTATATTATAGTTTGGTGGTATTTTATTGATATTTGACTAGAGTTTTTTGTTTGATCTGTAAGTACATGAAAACATTGAAGGCATATGTTAAGAATTTTTCAAGACCAAAAGCACGCATGTTGAGGGATATCTAGCTGGAGAATGCATTGCCTTTTGCCTCGAGTATCTTCATAACTCTACACCTATTGAAAAAGCATTCAACCGTAATGAAGATATTAGTTTAGAGCATCTAGTACTCGAAGGTCGACCTCTGCAGATGACAAAAAATATTACCCTTATGGACAAGGAACAAGACATAGCTCACCGATATGTTCTAATAAACACAATATTTATGGATCTTATTATGTACTATATATATTGAGTAAGTGTAACAGATGCAACACTTATGGATCTTATTATGTACTATATATAGTGTGTAATGTATATAACTTCTATCTTTGTAGGTTACATTCAAAAGAACTCGAAGCTACAAATGAGTGATGTGCTTGAAATGAAACACTTAAATGAAAATATCACAATGAAAGGTTTGCGAAGTGGATAATGCAAAAGGTATGCATTTGTTATTTTACATTCTTATTACTAGATGTGTTAGTTTTGCTACTAATTAATGCAGTTTTTACTTGTCCTTATAAGGTACCAACTAACTCAAAGGATCATTTCACAAAACCGAGATGGCTTTCTTTTAGACCTAGAATATTATTGTGCAACCCTATAAGGGGATATGTTGTTGATGGACATCGTTTTCCATATAGAAAATGTTAAACAGAACATTCAAAACAATGGAATAGCATAGAAAAACATTTCTCTATGTGTAGGTATAGTGCTCGAGATTCAAGACACATAACATACGAAGTTACATTTTTATGGTGTGGTAAAGGAGATCATCTTGTTAGATTACCACATATTTCAGATTCCATTATTTAAGTGTACTTGGGAAAACAAAAGAAGATGGAGTTAATGAGGAATATGGATTTATACTCGTGAACCTCCGTATGATCCAATCCCTCATATCTACAGGATCTATAGATCCTCTCATCACAACCTAAACAAGTCTTTTACCTCAAGAGAGGATGAGAATTCCTCTTGGTATGTAGTTATTAGGGCGCCACCAAGAGGATATCACGAGTTGAAAATAGAAGAGGAATTCACAATTGTCCTTTTATCATTTCAGTCATTTGATAATTTTGGAAACCAATCAGATGAAGACAAGAGTTTTTGTGTTAGAGATGATTGTGAAGGAGTCTTGGTCATGGATTAGTTTTTTCTCTCTCTCTC
>JAKUCM010002542.1:0-18336 GCA_023374145.1 Lepidium sativum | reverse complement strand
CAACAAAAGAAAGCATTCTTACTACCTTCACAATGAACTAGTCTTGACATGCAAAAACCAGAAATAAGAGAGAGCTTACCGAAACATTTGCTTACACCAGTTGCTTTGTCTACAAAAACCTTGGCGCTCAGAACATTACCGTATGGGTGAAATGCAGCCGCAAGATCTGGATCCCCAAATTCCCGAGGTATGTTATAGATAAACAGATTTGCACCTTCTGGACCTGAAGAACCAAAGATAACGTTGCAGGTCTAAAAGAATGGGAGAAGAATAACAAAAGAAAAAACGGATTTTAACACTAACCTTCAGTCTGAACCACAGAATTCAAACCAATGCCTAACGGTGTTGACAAGCCACCATTGACAATGCCAGGTGATATGGGAGAGCTACCTAGAGTACGAGGACTCACGATTCCTCTGGGGTATGCCAATGGATAAGGATGACCTCGTACCGCAGGAAAACCTGAGCCAATGTAATTTGCAGGAGGTATAGGAAAGTTCCTACGGGCCAAACGAGGTGGTACTGAGTCAGGGGATGTTCCCTGCAAAGCGTTGTTATTACCTTGGTTTGGTTGTGCAATCATATTGGGATATGCAGCTTGGCTCTGAATTGGTGGTAACATGTAACCATAAGTTCCAGGAGCCTGCTACAGAAATGGAAAAGGATTCTTTTTATTAATTACAAAGGTGGATGAAGAAAAAGCTTACATAGCTCGAACTAGCGCAGCATTAGGATTGTTTGCTTACATGGTAACCATATCCATTATATGGTGGAACATAACCCATGGGTAATGCTCCAAACAATGAGGGATTTGTTGGTTCAGCGTTAGCTAGTCGAGCTATATGAGATTGAGCCTTTTGAAGTCTTCTTGTGTGTCTTTCTCGTTCTGTGTCTGCCCATTTCACAACTAAAGGAACAGTACAACCCTAAAAGATAAAAAAACAGAAAGAAAAATGACGAAATTGTCACACGCCACACAAGTCAGTGTTACGAAAGGTAAGTTTTTAAACTAGCAGAAGCAATCACCTCCATTTTATGTTTGCCATTGATGGCTTCCATGGCAGCAACAGCTTGTTCCTTTGTTTCATACTTAAGAAAAGCACAGCCTATTAAAAACCACAAAAAGGTCAAAACTTGGTAAAGCATTCTAGGTAGTGAAGCACGAAAGAAAGACAAGGACATTGAGATGGATTCAACCTTTGCTTGTTTGTTGAGCACCTCTTAGAATTTGTAGATCCTTTATGGTCCCATACTCGGAGAATAAAGATTGAACTTCAGCTTCAGAGACATTCTTTGGAAGCATACCAACAAAAAGCTTATGTTCTGGATTGCAGAATACATATATCAAAATGTATGCTACAATGATGAGAATCCAAAATAACGAATTAAATAACATATAAAAGCAGTCGAAACCGAGTTACCTAGCCTTTCCAATTCACCATCTGCATACTTTACTTGCAATAGACTAGAAGCCTGAGCAAACATAGAAAAAAGGTTCGCTAAAAACAGATAAGGATCCCAAAGATTTGAAGGAACCATTGTCAAGTTGCTTAAACAGACATAATAATTCATTCAGACAAATCGCACTATCAGATTCTCATAAGAATAAAACAAGCACTTTGCTTTCGATTTAAGAGTAAAGGAAAAGTCTTTGATCTCAGTCTAGCAAATTTCATGTTTTACCATTGACTGCAATTTCTTGGGATTGAAGAAATCATTTCAAAACAACGTCATAAGATTCTAATATAACTAACCCTCAAATCGAATATGATTCTATTCTGTTTTAGGGAAAGGAAAATGATGTTTACCTAAATAGCAACGAAATAAACTTGTATCGAAATAACAATTTGCCTATTCTGGATTCAAACAGAAAACCAAAAGAAATAGTACAATGCAGCTCGAAGAATAAGATTTTAATTAAAGAAAAAATTGAAAAATCAAAAAATCTCGAGATTCTAAATCTGACTTGAAATCATTTGTGTGATGTATTCAATTATTTAAAACTACAGAACATCAATCAAATACAAGCATCTGAAAAACATAATCCAGGAAAAAGAAATTGTCAGAATTTTTTTAAGAAACTTACACCAGGCAATGTTTTCTTGTTATGGCAAGCATTGACCAACTTATCAGCTTCTTCTCTTGATGGACATAGAAGAAAACAACATCCTGAAATCAGAAGAAGAAAATAAATTAGGGTTTCGAATTTTAAATAAATCTCATACGAATCAAAGACTACATTCTCGAATTGAAAAACTTTTTTAAAAAAAATATAAAAATAATTGAGAAGAAGAAGGAAGAAGAAGAATGAGAAACAGAGGAAGAGAGGCGTGAAGAAGAAGATAAAAAGAAACCTCGAGAAGCGCGTGTAATCTTGTCTTTGATGATATTGACCTCGTTTACGACAGCGAACTCTTGAAACAATGTATTGAGTTGAGATTCCGACATATGTTTCGGAATTTGTCCGACGAAAAGCTTAACGCTCTCTTCTTCTTCATTTTTCTCTCTATTGTGCTCCTTTGCTTCCGCCATTGTTGTCTCCGTCTCTCTCTCTCTTGAGAAAATGGTCGTCTTCTCTCTCTCTTTCTCCTGTCTTCGTCGTCTTCCGCTGAATCTCTCTCTCTCTCTACAATTTTTCCAAATTTATATATTTAATTGAAGAACAAAAAAAATAAGAAGAAGAAAAAAAAATGGTGGAATTTGAGAAGTTGAGAAGTAAATTAAAACGTTTGACAATAATTACCCTTCCTGTTTGTTGTTATTTACGATATTGCCATTACAGCTGTACAGAGAGGAAGACGAAGCTTTACAATGTGAGGGAACACTTCGGATTGTTTTATCTGTTTATGGGAATATGATTAAAATTACTATATTACCCTCGCCTTTTACCCGCGTTTTTTTACTATTTTTTAATAAGAACTCTGTATTTTAGTCAATTTTGTATTTTAAAAAAAAACAATTTCTTAAAATCTGTAGTGTTTTGTTAAATAAGGAAAGCTGTCAGGTTTATAAAATTAGAGTAAATTATAAATCAATAATTTGGTTGAGATTCCCAAACCTCTTATTAGGTAATTTAGATCTAAAAATACATGAACATTTTTGAACAATATGAAGTGTTGATACAAAAACATCTCATCTGCTTATAGACTAAAATATTATACCTTTAATTATTTAGAAATTTAGTTATTTTCAGAAATATTGTGGAATAATATATTTTTAATTAGCAAAATATGAGAATAATGTTTTTTTCAAGTCTTTTAATATTTGAAACTATGTAAAATTCTACCAATTGTTTTTAGTAATTTTATTAAAAGTTTGATGTATTCATTTAAGCTGACCATTTTATTCGGTTTCTATAAAATTATATATTATTTTATTTATTCTAAACAGTGATTAACTTTCTATCGTAATACAGTGGAAAGTTATTCTGGTCAAATGATAAATATATTTGTAAATTTTTTAATCCAAATATTATTTAGGTAATCATGTAATATAATATAGTTACCTAATAATATATTGGTGTAAATGCGTTTATATAGAAAATTTGTTCAAAATCAAATTGGGATCTCGTAATCAGGCTTGATTTTTGGTTGTGTAAAATAAACATTTGTACATGACTCATTCCTCAATTTCAATTTTTCGTTTACAAATTAGAGATTGATCAAAACTTAATATCGAAAATTTTAATATATAAGTGTTCTTTTCTATTACTTTTGCATCAAACTTTGATGAATGTAGATCCGAACATGCTCGTAACTAATAAAAGGTAATATGGAAGATACATAACAAATTACAATAAAATTTTATAAGATTTATTTAAAGTATAGCATATTCAATTCATATGTTACATTTTATGATTAAGATAATGTAAAATTGATAAGTATGTTAAGGAGTTGTATAAAGTCTTTTAAAAAACAAATTAATTTTCTTTGTATAAACAATTAGATTTTGATGTATATGACCTTTAATATAGTAGTTGAATGCATGTGCATTTGTATAATTAAAGATCAAGTTTTACCGCCTATATTATGTATGATTTTGACTATTAAATCAATTATTTATGTCCTAAAATTGACAAAAATTAGCTAGATTGGTAAAATTTAATTATAACTAAATCATTTCAATTAATTGGAGTTAAATACAGGGTTCGAACTCGTTAGCTGATACTTAAATTGGATCAAGATTTATTTTATTTTTTTGGGAATGAGTTGGTTTGTATAAACAATAAAGACACGAGTGATATAGAATGCGTAAATAATTTGTTTCATAAGATTTTGTTTAATGGATAAAGACGAAGAAGAGAGTTTGACCGTAGAACACAGATAATGAAAGTCAGGAACACATCCGAAAGGTCACTGTCTAAGGGTAAAATGGTCAGAAGAAAAAGTAATGGCAAAAACAGTAAATAAAAAGGAAACAAGAGGGTAAAAACATAAACATGACAGACTGTCCCGCCAACGCGACCAAAGAACAAAGACTAGGAGCAGCTCCAACTTGCTCCTTTCTCCAACGCCACAAAATTTAATTTTTCTTTTTTTTTTTCCAACAATTTGACCCCTGAGTTTATTCTCTTTTTACATCTTGGCCCTACTTGTTTTTTTTTTTACTTTCAAGTTTATATTATTTACTTTGGAAGAAAAAATGTCAATAAAAAAACATCATTTTACAAAAATAATATTTTAAGAAACCAGTAATCTTTTGTTGAGTTTTAATTTTATGAATATAAACATAGTTTCATTATACACTCTATTAATATAATATGTTAATACATTTAACCTTATGATTACTTTAGTTTTTTTCTTTTTCAAGATTTGTATCGCATGTTGTCTCTCTAATACTATTATGAACAAAAACATTAATTTTGTGATTCAAGGACAATGATTATACGAAGAATAAAAGAGTTTAAAATACATCTCAACTTTATAAATTCTTTTTCGATAGGTTTTAAACACCGGCTACTCTTCTAAACTAAAAAAAATATTCAAAACATCAATACAATCCGTTGCTATTTTTATTTTGGTTAGGTGGAAATAATATACACTCCATAGTACATAGACAATTTTTTTATAATATTTGTTTTCCTATCGTATTTGATTTTGTTAGAGATTTATAATAGATCATGTCTTGATAAAAGAGAATAAAATTAAAAATCAACAAAATTAGAAATTCAATGGTTTTAGTCGATCACTTGTAGTAAAAATGATAGATTTTAAAATTTTCTCAAATAATTTCTAAGCAAAAGATTTAAAAGAAAATAAATAAATAAATAAAAGAAATTTCACACTGTCTCCAGCGTATCCTTTTGTCTTCAACCAACTTCCACCATAACTAATCTAATAACAAAATCTACTTTCTTTTCTTGTTGAGTTATAATTGGTTAGTATTCAATTATTATACAAACTTGTATGATTCTTGATTGAGACTTTTATGATTATAATTATTATACAGTGACGTTCACTTTCTTATATAGAAGTGATTTCCACATAACCACTACGTATATATTTTTATTTGGATTTCAATGCCTATCCAATCTACTTATCAAGAAAAAAATGCTCAATTGCATCACACTTGGATATAACAAAACAATAAGAACATACCAACTACTAGACCTTTATTATTCCGAATACATTGTAATTTTTTTTCTATCAACAATTAGATTTACAAGATTCGAATTCATAATCAAATCTCTCTCAAATTTTTAATAATATGGGTCAATACGATTTCCTCAAGTTTATTTGGATGAAAATGATAATAGCAAGGTCATATTGAACAACTTGGCAAAAGTACTTATATGTGATGCCTCAACTTTAACAAAAAAAAAATTGAAAAAATATTTTTACAAATTGTTAAATATCCATTGTTGGAATGTTTGTCATCGGAATTCAATTCTAGAAAATCTTGAAACTCCGCGTGAATTTGTTTGGAAATTTGGTTTAATCATATTTTGTCCATCCAAAGTTTGACAAAAAAGAAGTAATTGTATCCAATTTTAATAAGCACATATTAAAACACTGCCACCAAAATAAACTAATAAATAAACATTTTATTAGAAAATCTCATATAGTGTGATTTTATATAAAAAAATGGAATGTCGTAAAACTTATCTGGAACCAGTCAAGGTTGTCAAGAATAGGTCAGTGTCTATATTGTGTGAAGTCCAGCAAGTGATCGTAGCTTCTCACAGAGTATAAACGTGATCATCGTTTGTGGTCCGAGCCGTGCGAAAATGGTAAAGCCTCTGTGTCAATTATTAAACAAAAGTATTAATTTGTTAATGCATTTCGAATTACATAAATATATACCTATACAAACCAATAAGTACAGGTTTCTCTTTCTCACCCTTTGTAAAGTGCCAAAGGTCCTTCTTTGAGAACAACCTGAAGGAGAAGGATTATATCACATTAACTTTCAACAAAAGAAAGCAATTTTATAGTTGCAAATAGATAATGTAGAAAAGAGGGGCTCGATTACATTTACCTTGTAGGCGCAATGAAACCCGTTTCTGTAGATTCTGGTACTTCCGCGACCTTGCTGCAACATCAAGCGGGTTTTAACCATGTCCATGGGCGCAGTTATTAGTGTGCTTACTACACCTGCAACCATACTTGAGCTTCACTCATCAAGTTGTACAGTAAGTTAGTTTTTGGCACATCAATCGAATTCTCTCTGACAAAAAGAGAAAAGTAAACATATACCAGACATGAAGATGAAACCCTTCTTCTAAAGAAGTTCGCTGAACCAGAAACTGCAATTACAGGAAACACTAGAAGGTGGATAATTTTGACTATTTACAAACAAATTACGGGGACTAGTTCATGGTGCTCAAAAAGTGGAAAGTAGTAGTTTTAGAATATGACCAGTTTGGTTTCATCATATGTTGCAAGCTGTGAGGCGGTTAGTCCTGCAGCTCTAACCATGGCAGGACCAACTCCTTTCCATAAAGCTCCTATGCCTTCTTTAGAGACTATTTTCTGTACTTCCGCAATGGGAGCTGCTTTTGGGTTCATCTGTAATCTTACCTAGCGAAAGACAAATAAATATCAAGAACGAGACCTAACGAGCAATACCTAATCAATATTTGTGGTTTCATCTACCTTCACTACTTCAACCGGGTTGGTTAAAGCTGTGGCAAACGCCCCGGCAAAAGCGCCTGATACTATCTTGACCAAGACGTTAGAAGACCCAAATGCCCAATCGAAAGAAACCTTGGTGGGTTCATATAATCCTAATCTGAGACCCCCATAAAGCACTGATCTCGTGAGTGCAGGAGTCAACCCCAAGTATAAAGACCTAGGCCCTTCATTCTTAATAAGTTGAAGAAAGATTCCAGTCTGAAACCATTTCGAAGAATGTGAATCTAAGTTAAAATTTTGATCCCCCAATACTATCAAGAGGGTAAGTTCATAAAACCATTATCACCATTCCAATTAGAGGACCTCTTTGACCGACATGCTGCATCTGCAATCTTACTTTCAGTACATCTGAAAACGAAAACAACAAGCAACAGAAGACATTTAAGAAGGCTATGACGGAAAGAAAGCATTATCTTAGATTGCTACATTACATACCATAGTAGCTGAGCAGAGAAATTATTCATTGATCAACTAGAATAAAGAATCTATTGTTAGTGATCTAAACATCACTACAAAAGAAAGCATTCCTAAGAGTAAACTTGAAAATCGGTCACAAGTGCTACAAACCTCCAAACAAACACCTATGCGCAGTCAATTACAACTATCATATGCAATTTTCTGCACTCCAGAAAATGACATTCCAGGCATTGGAAAAATCAGGATATGGAAGTGCAATCAACGTGATTCCCTTCATGGTGGATATTGGATAATGCCAAAATCGGAACTGATCTACTATTCGAGTAGAACAAGTTGTGAAAATTCGAATCCCAATGGTTCTGTTTTCTAACCAAAATCACTCACATCAGAAAGAACTAACCGAGAGGATGAGTCACGCCAGTGGCCAACGCCACGGAGATTCCGCTAGTGCCAAAATGAGACGCCACCTTTGAAAATGGCGGAAGCAGATTCTGTTGCTTCCTCAATTCTTCTTTACCTTCAACAATTACACAAATTCTAAGACACATCAGCCAAGTAATCGAAACCAAAACGGAGAAAGATAATCTCGATTCAATTGAAGATTAGCATGACACAGAAAATTTAACACTCAAACTAAGTAGCAAAATCAACAGCTTCAAGTTTAAATTATGCAAATGCGACGAGCCTCGGAGTGAAGAAACTATACAAAATTCAAAAACCCGACGAACCTGGGACTGAAACGACCGGCGGAGAGATATCTCCGATCATTATAATTTTTTCCCCTTTGTTTGAAAAAAAAAAATCTTAGAAAATTGCTCTGAGTTTGATATGTGTCTTCCAAACGACATCGTTTACAAGTATACTTAATATCCGTTAGATTTTAATCAACGAATCTGGACCGTTAGATGGAAATCATCTTTCTTCATAAAATTAGAATGAAAATTCGACTCTCTAGACTTTCTTCTTCTCCTCGCTCCCGAAAGCTTCTCTCTCTCTTTCATCCGCAGGTTTCTTGGAATTTTCTGAACGATGCCGAGGTGAAGATATTCAACGTTGTATTGATTCATAGATACTGGTTAAGTTCGATATTAGGTTTTAATTTTTTCTTTATTTTGATTTCTGCAGGTATTACTGTGATTACTGCGACACTTATCTCACTCACGATTCCGTAAGTCTAAATCTACCTTTTTCTCGTTTGTTTCTATTTTTTTTTGCATTCTAATTGAGAACTCGTGGTTACTGATGAACTTAAGTTTCGGTTGTCTAGAAGTTAATCACCGGCGGTGTCGGTTAGGTTTCCGATTTGGATTCAAGTTTTAAGCCATTGTTTCGATAAATATTCATATAGTATATATATGTCACACTGGTTCGCTTCTTGCCTTTGACTAGCTTGAATCAATTGGGGAAGATGATTGATAATCGTGATTTTGTGTTTGGTGTCAATTTGAGCTCAATTTTTTCTTATATAGATCTTCATTTTCCTCACCATTCCATATTGAAGTTTATATATCACAAATCGTTGGATTTTTATATCTATGGTTTTGATGTTTTTAGGTAGATTAAGAATCTAATCGTGCCACGGATTGTACTGTCTTCTCCCACCAGAAAGGTCTTATGTTTTATCTTTTTGTGCAGCCTTCAGTGAGGAAGCAGCACAATGCTGGTTACAAACACAAGGTACATAAAGAATCCAGAATGTTTTAATTTTCTTTGCTTTGTGTGGATTATTCAAGACGTTTAAGAGTTTGATGATCATCAGGCGAATGTGAGAATATACTATCAACAATTTGAGGAACAACAAACTCAGAGTTTGATTGATCAGAGAATTAAGGAGCATCTTGGCCAAGCTGCAGCGTACCAACAGGTTGGTGCTGTGTTTAATCAGCATATGCTTGCTAGACCTCGTCCTCCAATGATGATGCCACCTGGAAGTATGCCTATGGGTATGCGACCTCCTGTTTTGCCTAGACCGATGATGCCTGGTCAAGGTAATGTCTCTTACTAAAACAGAAACCTGCTTGCTGGGCAGATTTAACAGAGAAAGTTCTCGGAAATTAACTCTAAAATTGTATATTCATTATGATCATCATCCATATAGGTCGTTAGAGAAACAGCAGCATGCGACAAAATCAAAGATTGTTTCTACACATGATCAATATGAAACTTTTTGTTACAATATTAGTGTTGCATTTTCTTTGCATACAGTTGTTTGAGTGAAATGTAATATTGTACACTATGCAGGTTACATGCCTCCACCAGGAGCACCACAGATGATGGCACCACCAGGTGCTCCTCTACCTCCACCTCCACAAAACGGTATGCTCAGGCCACCAGGGATGGCTCCTATACCAGGTCAAGGTGGTGCACCACCTCAGAATTATAATGGACCTCCTCCTCCACCTCCACCGTACCACACAAATCCAAATGCTCCACAAAGTGGTAGCTTCAACAATCCGAATAGTGGTGCCGAATCTCCTGAAAGCAATGAGTAGAGTTAGGCCTAATGAGTCGGTCATTATTCTCCTGCAAAAATTCTTAAAGCCCTTGTTTAAAAGACAGTATCTTACCTTTTTATAATCCAACTTAAGTGAAGAGGTTTAGAACTAAATGTATGTGAAATGTGTCGTTTAGATTCTCATTTCCGTAGAATGATGAAAGGTAAAATAGTATATGTTATTGGTTAAAACAACAGGTCAAATTCATGAAAGATTGAGAATTTGTCTTCATTGCTAGCACCAACCAGTAAGCGAACAAAAGTGGCCGCGTTTATGTAAACTTTTTGCTTCTTTGGCTTCCTTTGTGCAATTTAGAAGAGACGATGTCTGCATCAAAAGAGAACCAAAGGATTGTAAGGAGATTTGCACTGGATCAGTTTGTATAATGTTCTTTAAAACTGAATATGTAATTACACAGTTCCAAACCTGGCAAACTCCAGTTTCTGAATCACGATTCCATGCAACAAAAGCTCAGAGGTGTAAATTACAGCTCCTACAGAACAAGTATTTAAGACATGTATTCGTCTACATATATACTATCAGTGTTCTTTCCTAGTAACTTCATAGGCGAAGAGGTACCTTGATTTATAAATGGAAGGCATAAATCTCGATCGTCTTTACAAGAAAGAATCAGCAGATTATCTGGGAAGTTTGTATCCTCAGCAGCAATTGTCTCACTTATCTCCACTACCTGAAATGCAACTCAGCTATTCTAAAGAGATACTGAGATGTCTATAAAACAAAATCTCTTAATGGAAGCGACTTATTCTTACCTGCCCTTGACTCAACTCCACTAAGTGAGCAATCATACCTCTGTCGGGTTTAACGTTGGGAGTAATGCATACTTTTAACCCCTATAGAATCAATGTGCTTATAGGTTCTCAGGTATTTGTGAACAAAGGGTGTTTTATGAAACTCTGAGAAAGTGTCAAATGAGATAGATTGTGACCTTAAGAAGACGGTGCTGCTTCGCATGGGCCAATGATTTAAGCATGCAGAATCCGTCTTTTTCCTTTTTGCTATCACTTAAGATATAACTCTTCTCATCTATCAAGCATCTTGTTTTTCTACAGCTCTCCAGCCATAGAGGTGTAACAACAGGTTTCCCAAGGGCTATGGCTTCCAACATTTTCCTTGTGCGAGAGAATCTATCTGCTATGAAGTGTGTTGAATCTGCTGAGGAAGATGCCAGAGAAATCCCCAGTCGAACCATGATCTATGGGAGAAAAGAGGATATTCTTGATTACCAATACGGTGTATATAATTGCACTGTCAAAACTGATAAAACGAACGTATAGGAACTAAACCTTCTTCTGTTGCTTGATTGTTTCAACATCCAGATTCTGGCTGAATAAGACCCGAACATGTGCTAAGTTTCTTCGTCTCCTTAGGTCTTTCCGCAAGAAGTCACCCACTTTCCCAGGTCCTCTTAACTTTGTTGTCAGCTCCTTCCGATGGAATACCCTGAGAAAATCATTGTTGCAAGGGATTTCATGACTTGCGCCATACATTTTACTATATGCATGGTTTGCAACATCCAAGTCAATGACATCTGTTTGGCAAGAAGAGGCTTGCCTTGTTCTACTTAATGATACTCGTAAGCTGCTTGACAAAGTATTCGTTTCATTTCTTTCTTTAATTGAACTAGTACCCCAAAATCTCCTACGTGGGACGTGATGCCTTAGCATAAGACGGGATCTTTTGGCTCTGGGGTGTCTCCATTCACATAAGTTGAGAAGACTTGTTACTGCAGAGACGTTTGTTCCGGTTCTCTTTTCCATGGTGAATTTTCTCTTCTTCTTAAAGTTTCTGTCCTTCTGTGGAACACTAAGCGGATGACTCCAGTTGTCTCTTTCAGGTCCATCCTCAGTGGTGTCATTGTTAGTTTTAGATAGATTACCAACTTGATCCCTCATTTTTGATTTCCTCCCACGAATGGGGTTGGATTCACAAGCTTCTTCTTTAGTGAAGGGAGCATGAAGTAAAGCACTCATTGCTTCAACAGCAATTTGAGTGCTAGCACCAATGTCAATAAAGTCTTCTTCGGGTTCCAAGTGCTCTTTCGATGCATTATCCAGCAACTGTGCATCCTTCTCTGATATAAGCATAATGCCCTGGCTAAAGCCAGACCCTTGTTCAGTCTTGTCATGTTTGGCATAAGTATTTTGCATAAAGCTTTGAGTGGGACGACTTGAAACTTTTCTTTTCTCACGCAGTTCCAGAAGTCTTTTTATTGCTTCAGGATTATCATCTGCAACATGATCTTCTTTTCTCTTGAAGCATGTGACGCTTGCACGAGTTACTAGAGAGTTTTGTGGGTCACTCACGTCACACTGATCACTACCCCAATCAAAGACACTCATTTTCCTGGTTGGACTTCTGCTCTTGATTATTTTGGCCAGAGATTGACATCCTTTTGCACCTGAGACAGGAGGTGACATTATCCGCCAACTATTTTCCGGAAGATCTTTCTCCGGAGACAGTTCCAGATCTTTAGCCATCAAAAAATGGTCCACAAAACCAAGGGCAGCTGCTTGTGTTGACTCTCCTGGTTCCTGAGAACCCAAAAAATCCAGTTCTGGACCATGGCTATTAGCAGTAATCCGCGAAGAACTGGTCACATAATTGCAGTTTGATTCTTGCTTTCCTTGGGGAAAGATATGCAGTAACGGTAAGATTGGTCTAAGTTAACACAGCAGCTTTTTCACAGAAGAGGATATAGAGGCATCATAACAACAAAAAGATATGCTTACCTGTTTGAAATTCGTGATCATTCGATCCATCAGACTCCAAAAGTATATCTGCAGCTTTGGGGCTTTGCTCCCGCAAAAATGACGACTCCACAGGAACGGCACTACCATTTCCTCCATCTTTATCCTCACTATCATCCACTACTTCGTCAAGACCGTAACATTCGTGGTTCAGTCTTACCTCATCTCCATAATTTTTGTTATCTACGAGCTTCGTATCGTCGTAGAGCTTTTGAAAAGGGGTTTCAAGTAACGATATAGCTTCATCAATCGGCTCTGTATCTTGAAATTTTCCGCATCCTAAAATGTCATTAACCTCAAACCCTAAGAGAATCCAGAAAAGTAATTTTGTTCATTCGTCACTCTCGTTCGTCTTTATAGCATTCCATCAAAAATCAACAAATCTATCACCTCAAAACTAAAATAATCCAGAATAAAAAGAAAAAAACAAAGGAATTCAAAGGAAAACGTAAAAGTAAATGAATCGTAATCGTAAAACTCACTATGATCGGAAGAAGCTGAAGGAGACTTCGAATTGGAGGCAAAAACTTCGGTGTAGATATGATTGAACATCGAAACTAGAATCTTATAGCCGTGTACAAAGTATATCGCTAGAAGCTCCAAAAACGGATTCGACTAGAAACTGAGAAGAAACCCTAGAAGTTCCATTGACGATGATTAGTGTTTTAGTCAGGTGGATTGGCGGGAGAGAGAAGAGAGCTGTATGTAGAAATGGTTTTTGAAAAGCACAATTCTGTAATACGATATTATAATAATATTATATTGTTACAGTTTAAACAAAGTGGCCATTTGATCTTTCTCCCCTTCCATTCTTTTCTTTTTTTCTCAAAATCTATTTTTATTCTCTTCTTTCACCAATTTTATTTTTACTTTCATTATATATATTTTCCAAAAAATAAAAGTTCTATTTTGGGTTGACAAAAAAAAAAAAAGTTCTATTTTGGTAATACTTTCTAGAAAGAAACAAACCTAGGACTTCTTTCTTTTGTCCATCCAAATACCAAGTCTCGATGATGTTTTTTTCTTCATCCGAAAATTACATCGGGATGATCCGTTTGAATGAACTTATGTTTCTTTATACATTTGTGTAAACTGGTTGAATGTAATATGTAAGTAAATGACTAAAAAGTACATGTTTGTAGTAATTATATTTACACCAAAATCGTTACAGAATTGTATTGATAGAACGAAGGCAATGGTCGAGAAAAGAGAAGAGAAAAGCCGAGAGCCGAGAAGAGAAGAGCTAAGAACTAATCTTTTCAATCTTGCTTTTAATTTTGAGGGGTATTTTAGTCTTTTAATTATTTTTACAAACTCATCTCACTTTGAATGCATCATTTAAACTCATCCAAAAAATTTTAAAATTTAGAATGATTTTGTCAAAATCATCCAGATGATGCATGTGGATGAATCAAAGTCATCCAGATAATTCATCTGAATAGACAAAAGAATAGGCCCCTAACTATTCGACCCATCATATTTACTTCCATTAAAAATTCTCTCAAGTGCTTATTTTTTTCTGTAATATTGGATTATAATTGATAGGTTCAATAGCTAAATTTTTATATAATATAAATAATATAACTCAACCTCTAACCTACGCAAAAAAACAGTTTTATCTCTTCAGCTTTGTATATAATAGGATTTGTCTATTGAATTAGTCAATTATATGTATGAATCATTATATTTAATTATTATAGCATTTTGTCGGCATATGAGGATGGTATTGGTAGGTACGTTGTATAAGGGAATACGTTAAGATTATTCATTATAATCGACAGCTCATAATAAGCACCAACTTATATTTATGCCACAATGATTTCTAAAGGTTTTTTTTACGTGTTAAATGGGGCAGTTAGTTTGCCAAATAGTTAGTGTTCACATTTCTAATTTTTTTTACTAGAATTCGATTTCAAATAAACACGTAATCTTATAAAATATAGAGTTATACGTTAGATTTTATCGGTTTAGGATAGTTTTTTGTTTACAGGAAATGAAGGTTATTTAGAATCTGAATTAGTATGGAATTTTCCAATAAGATTTGTTTTAAATGGTTAATGAAGAATTAAATAGTATTTATGAAAAGAAAAATAAAGTGATTGTATCTTTTTCTTTTTGTCAACGACATATTTTATAGAATAAATTAACACGGTAAAGTTTTACATCAACGATCATAAATGAATTTTCTTGTATGACGGGTTAGAAAATCCGTTTTATGATTAAGAGATCTCAGGAGAACTGGTAAAGAGAAATCAGAAAATAAAGAACTTAACCGCATGTACTTTTCCTGATATGGAAGAAATGCATGTCACTCATTTGGTCGATTGAAAATCAGCAACACTGATCCGCAATCTGTCAAAAAGGGAATAAAATACCATGACATAATATATTTTAGATGTATATAAAAGGTTAACATATGTAGTTCCAAATATTGAAGAAACGTTTTACTTTTATGTTCCTTGTTTGTATTCATTAACCAACAAAAAGGATCAAACTTTTTACAAAACACACTTTACATGTTCATATGCTTCTGGTTCAATCACAGCCCCAATAGATTCTCTCTCTCTCTCCCCCCTCAAAGACCACATCTTATGTATCTCTCTCTATATCTATTGAAGACACAAACACAAAGACTTATCTCACTAAAGACGATAAATCAGAAGTTAGTACACGACAAAGACCGATCTAACTCGGAGCAATACAGAAACATGTTTAAGATTGGGTTAAGCTCCTTCTCTAAACTTGTCATTTCTGCAGATTTTACAATATTCACACTTTGTTCTAATTTTTCTTCTGAAATAGGAGAAATACATTACTTAAGAATGTGAGCAAGAATTTACTTATCAAGAGATTCTCCTCATCTTCATCTTCTTATTCAACTTCAAGGCAAGTTTCATCTTTTAACTCACTCTCAAACTCTCCAAACTTATTAGATCAGGAACAATCTGAATTTTGTGAATCTCAACTAAAATTATATCATTAATGGTTAAATTTTCAATATAGTTAAAAAGGTTATGTGTTGAAGAAATATGATATTTCATTCAGCTAAAAAATTATTTACCAGAAACATTTAGTTTACCAATAGTAAAATAGCCATGTTATGTTGAAACAAAACAAAAAAACATTTTCATATGTTTTATAAAAGATGATTTTTTATAAGTTGTTTGTATATTATATATACGTCTTAATGTTGATGACATGTACAATATTAAAATAAATAAATTTGGTTGCTGTGATTTGTCTTCTTCTACAAATCTTATCTTAAAAGTTAGAAAGCTTTTACTCTTTTCTACTGGCTCAGAAACATCGAGTGTGTCATTAGGACAAAAAAGACTTCAGATGAAAAGTGAAAAGAGAGAATAAATTCTTCATTTTAATTCATGCATGTAATAAATCAAACCAAAATACTTTTTACATTATCCATCTTTAGCCAAACGACTTAAATTTTATATTATAATATTCTAGATTCATCAAATAAGTCAGTATCTTTTGTTGTGTTATGAAAAAAGGAAGCTAGAAGGCAAAGTAGCTGTGGTAACAGGAGGAGCAAGTGGAATTGGCAAAGCAACAGCAGGAAAATTTATCTGCCATGGAGCTAAAGTTATCATTGCAGATATTCAACCAGAGTTGGGGCAAGAAACCGCAGAAGAACTCGGTCCAAATGCTGCTTATTTCCCCTGCGATGTAACCAGAGAATTAGACATTGCTAATGCAGTTGACTTCGCTGTTTCTCTCCATAAAAAGCTTGATATTATGTACAACAATGCTGGTATTCCCTGCAAGACACCTCCTACTATTGTTGATCTTGATCTCAATGTTTTCGACAAGGTACTAATCTGCAGAGAACTATCTGACAAAACGATTTTAGGAAATGTTGGTTTTATCTGATCTTTCTTTTGTTTATGTTGTGAAGGTAATCAACACAAATGTGCGTGGAGTTATGTGTGGAATCAAACATGCTGCTCGTGTAATGATCCCACGAAAATCCGGATCCATCATTTGTGCAGGGAGTGTTACTGGGATGATGGGAGGTTTAGCACAACATACATATAGTGTTTCAAAATCTGCTGTTCTTGGAATTGTAAGATCAACAGCTTCAGAACTATGCAAGCACAGGATCCGAGTTAAATGCATTTCACCTTTTGCTATCACAACATCATTCGTGATGGAGGAAATGCGACAGATTTATCCTGGTGTTGATGACTCGAGGTTAATTCAGATAGTGCAGAGCCAAGGAGTGTTAGATGGAGAGGTCTGTGAACCGATTGATGTAGCTAATGCAGCGCTTTACCTCGCATCAGATGATTCAAAGTATGTTAATGGACATAATTTGGTTGTTGATGGAGGGTTCACAACTGTAAAAACTTTAGATTTCCCTGCACCTGATCAAGTGAAGTAACAAAAATCAGATTCATTATTTACAAAGACATTGTTCTTGAACCTTCATGGGAACTAAACAAGACTAGATTAGAGTAGGCCGGTTTCTATTCTGTCAACAATCAAATTTATAGCTGCATTTGCGGATGTGAAAGCTCCATGAAAACTTTCTTGGTATGAAATGGAAGTTAAATCTTGAGCCATCTTCAACAAAATCTCTCCCATGTCAGTTTCTTTCTCTAGCAATGAATTGTAGTATGACTTTGCAGCTACATTACTGATCTCTACATTGGTTGGCTCAGGGCAATACTCATCATCCAACCATTTGTGCAAAGTTACTCTCAACCATTCAGATTCCTAATCAAACAATTCAATATAAGCAATCGAAATAATCATACCATATAAACCCTTGAACGATATGGTTAGATCCTGAACACTACTACACAAGCTAGTTTTCAAATCCTACTTTTTTGGGAAATTAAGCAACTTTTTTAACTAGAAACAGAGAAATTATCAGCATTTGAGAAAGCAAATGTTAGGAAATTTGAAAGCAGAAGCAAAAGAATTGCTAAACCCTAAAGCCAACTGCTTGAAATTGACATTTAATGGAAGCAAGGAAGTACCTCAATGGCCCTAGAAGGAAGCAACCACTCTTCTGGAATCTTAAGAGCTTGCACGACTGATTCTGACTCTTCCTTCCCTCCATAGATTGAAGATTGAGACCTTTGGAGTTTCAAAAACGGTACTTTCGGTGCATATGTTAGCGGAAAGCTGACGGATCTTCTCCTAATCGTCACCGGAAAATCAAGGTGCTTGGTTAATGAGAAAGAATATGAGTAACCAGAGATTACGACGTTCCGGGTCACGTAAGAGCAAACCCATGAGCTCATTTTTTCCGTCTCGTGGTCAATCACTTCACTTTGCTAATTTTCTCATTCTCAAGATGCTCTCTTTGGTGGCTGCAATTGAATCGAGCGAAGAAGATAAGATGACGTCATAACTACATTAATGACGTGGCTTACTTATACGACAGCGTTTTCAAACATGTTAGATTTGCAAGAAACGTTTGTTTCTCTGACAATGTTGCACGCATGGCAACAAAGAATATGGGTTTATTCATTGGGGAAGCCCAATACGATTTTA
>JAKUCM010002541.1:0-35866 GCA_023374145.1 Lepidium sativum | reverse complement strand
AAAGACATGAGACACTCAAGTAATTGAAAGAAGGTTGAAGAAGTAATGAGAAATGGAATCAAAAGGATAGTGGAATTGACCAAAAAGATATTGCTCGATCGAGTTGTCTATTTAATTGTAATCCACAATGTCGGGAAGACATGCTTTTAATCCATAACAGTACATTGGATCTTCAATTTATTACACAACTCTTTCTCAATCGCAACCATCCATTTCTTCTTTATAAGGACCACAAACATATGATCAAACACCTTCATCATCACAGCTTTTGACCCTAAATTATACATTTCGATCTCTCTTCATTTTTAGACCTATCAAACTATTTTGATTCAAATCTCACCAATAATGATATTCACTTGGAAAATTGATGAGGTAGCATTTCACTACAAGAATAAAGGGTATTTTTTGACGGTCATTCCTGTCAATAACAATTATTTATCATTTTCTGACTGTTATTGATTGAAAATATAATAGTCAGTTTGACATGTTCGGAAATAAAATCTTGTCAATAATAGTTAGAAATTTTTGATTGTTTCTGACTGGGTCACTTTAGTCAGACACGGTGGAAAAATCCGGCCAGTAATGGTCATAATATTTGGCCAGTAACAATCAAAAATTTATGACCGTTATTGACGGAGTTTCAATTTCCAAACTTTTCTGACAGTTTTTTAAAATAATAATAATTTTAATTTTGGGATCATCTATAATAAATTAAACATGTTTTAAATTTCATTTTTGAAAATATAATATTATTAAAAATATTCTAATTTATATAAAAAATAACAATATCAAATATATACAAAATATTTTAAAAAATCTAATTTATATACAAAATAATATATATAGACGAAATAATACAAAATAAAATTAAAAAAAATTGTAAAAATAAATAAATAATAAATTAGAAAATACAAACGAAATTGAAAAATTGATTATACATAAAAAATACTAAAAAGAATTAATAAATTATTTACAAAAAGAATTCTAATGTATATATATATATATATCTTATATCCATAGTTTCCTCATTTTCTTAAACAATCATTACCTAAACAAAATGTGGATCTATGTTGATTTTCCATTTTTTGGTTAATTGATACGTATAGAGAGCTCTTAAGGTATGTTTTTCTTTAGTGGTCGTAACTTAGATTAATTTTTTTGGATCAGGTTTTAATTTATAATATATTAGTACACTTTAGAGAACGTTTTTAATATATATATATATATATATACACATATAAACTGAAATTAAAATGATGGAATAAAATTGAAACTAAAAAAATTGATTACCGTCAAAACAGTCAAAATATCCCGACTGTTATAACAGAATTTATTTTTTTTCAATTCATTGTAAAAAAAATTAAAAATGAATTCGATCAAAAATGGTTAGAACTTTTCAACCATTTTTGCCCGCCTAAAATATTTGGCACCGTTTAAATTTCCACTTTATTTGAAGCTTTTGACTGCAACCGATCAGTTCTTATTAGTGTTCTAAAATCATATAAACATATTCTTTCATATTCTCAACAAGAATATCTAATATTATCATAACTTTTCCAAAAGTTTTCCAAAAATCATAACTTTTTTAATATAAAAATCTCAAAAATCACTAACCAATCAAATCCAAGTATAGATTCATGAACAATCTCCGGAATTCAAACAATCTAAGCAAATTCTCGAACTAGATTTGAAGATCAAAGAATATGAAAACTCTATTCTAAAGAAATCATATGCTATTTACATAAAAATCGAAAACATACATAGTTTTAAGTAGTTAAGACAAGTGGAGAGAAGATTGGCTGGTTGGAACTTGAAATCGCTGGAAAATTAAAGAACTCGCCGTAAAATTGTGAGAATATTAGATATTCTTGTTGGAGAATATAAAAAGATATGTTTATATGATTTAAGAACACCGGTCTGAACTGATCGGTTGCGGTCAAAAACTTCAAATAAAGCGGAAATTCAAACGGTGCCAAATATTTTAGACGGGCAAAAACGGTTGAAAAGTTCTAATCGTTTTTGATCGAATTCATTTTTAATTTTTTTTACAATGAATTGAAAAAAATAAATTCCATTAAAACAGTCGGGATATTTTAACTGTTTTGACGGTAATCAATTTTTTTTAGTTTCAATTTTATTCCATCATTTTAATTTCAGTATATATGTATATATATATATATATATTAAAAACGTTCTCTAAAGTGTACTAATATATTATAAACTAAAACCCGATCCAAAAAAATTAATCTAAGTTACGACCACTAAAGAAAAACATACCTTAAGAGCTCTCTATACGTATCAATTAACCAAAAAATGGAAAATTAACATAGATCCACATTTTGTTTAGATAATGATTGCTTAAGAAAATGATGAAACTATGGATATAAGATATATATATATATATAGTTTGACAACACTTAGAAAATTTCAACTGGTCCTAAACCATTAACATAAATCTTAAATCTAAAAAGGTTTCGACAACATTTTTTGTAATGTTTACTGACCTAAAACCCTCAAAGAAGAACCATAATTATTCAACATTTCTATCTCTATGGACTAATGTTACATCCATTATTCGATTCTTTTGAATAATTATCTGTGTTTTTGCTTTCTAATATATTTTTTTGTCAAGTATATCGACAAGAAATTTGATACATAGTCTAAATTCATCTCATCTCTAAAATCTTATACTTTAAACAATAGAATGGATCGTCGAAATCCAAATATCTAAACTATTGATTAGGATATGAATTAACAGGCTGAGAAGAACTTGACCGAATTATTAGTTTATATTAATAGAAAATATATATGTAATGTGTATATATTTTTGGGAAAATATCTCAAACGTCTGATAGTTTTTACATAAAAACAATAATTGCAACTTGTTACAACGTAAAAAGTGAAACCCTTAAATAATAGTGTTACATAAAATGGTTTTCGTGGTGAAATAAGAATGTAAGATTTGGTGGATGCGTGTCATAAAATTGGACCACATGTAACGAACGTAATCCGAGAAGTTTTCTGGTCGAAGTGAAGTACTTGAGTGGCTTAGATCCCTCCTTAAGATATGTGATCGAATTCCATGCATGTATTACGATTCATTTTCGTATTTATATTATTCACTTGGTGTTGTTTTTGCTCAACAATAATCTTACCTTCAATATCCGAATATCCCGGTTATAGTTATTAATTTCATTCAAGTCTATATATCAAGTATGTGCCATGAATACATCTACTATATACAAATAGTAAGTATACCAAAATAGTAAGTCAAAAAGTTGACTATATATACACATATTCTTCGTCAAGTTATTTGTTACCAATAATATTGACCAAACATTCATGTGGCAAAAGTGCTTGTAAACAATAGTGCAATAGATAAGGGAAAAAAAGAGTGAAAAAAATAGAAGTGAAAGTGAAGGGGCATGGAGAGTTAGGGTAATAAAGAAAGAAGCACAAAGTTGGGCCCTCTTCTTCTTCTTCTTCTTCTTCTTCCTCTTTCCCTTGTCTTATGGCTTTTTTCCTTTATGGTCGCTTCTTCCTCTCTTTTGTTTTCTCCTACTCACTTTCTTTATCCAACACTACTCTCCTCTTATTATGACCACAATTCAATGATTTTATTGTAATGTAATCTCAAAGTCTGCCAACTTATTTCCTCAATTCAGATTGTGATGATCGTCAACATTTAGACCTATAATACAGATAATATGACTATTTAAAAATCAAATTTCAGTAGCCTAACCCCAACTTGTGTAGACTGCTAACGCATCCAAGTCCCTGGCACTCATTTCTGCAGAAGAGGTCTAGTTTATTTGCAATTTTTAGTTCGTTTTGTAGAGTCCAAACAGTAAAGATTGCAAACCCTAAATCTTCTCAAAATGGTTTAAAATGATATATAATGACAGAAGACATAACTAAGTAAATCTATGCTATTAACTTTGTTTTAATTAATAAATCTATATGCTAGCTCATAAAATACAATATGACGGCTTTTTCCTACTATTGACATCTTTGTTATTAATTTTTAGGTAATTAGCAACGTTTATGATTAAGAGTTTTGTTAAACTGTTGTAGTAGGTGTTAGATAGCTTATGCTTAACGAATAGTAACGCGACAAACATTATAGTTATTTTATGTCGTCGACTACATGAAACATTATTAAGAAGATACGTTGATTAATTGATGAACCATTTTGTTTTATCAATTAAAACCAACCAACCATTTAATTATAGGAACCAAATCGCGGCGTGCATTGGTGGTTGTACCCAATCAGTGTAGATACGGTCGCATTATATAGTCGTCGGTGTGTTTGTGTATTATTTGAACCACACGATCACGTTAGGTCAATATTACTATCTTAAGCTTATCAGCTTTATAGTCTTGATACGGTGAACCAAAAACCTCAATCATTATTTTAATAAGATACAGCAAACCGATTTAACTTCACAACACATGTTTTGAGATTATTATTTAATGAGATTATTTTTATAGTCTTATAATTTGGCGTTAGTGAGATCATCTTAAGCAATATCAAGTTTTATATATCAGCAATAAGTATACATAAAAGTTTATCAAAAGAAACAACAACAAATGTACATAATTTATACTGATGTATATATAACTAATATGGTAGATTTGTGGGAGAGTTTGTGTATGAAATATATGTTCAAAATTATAGTATAATATCAACTAAGAAATTTTACTATTAGAAAACAGATAATTTAAATTTGCAGTGAAAAAATATATCATAAAATTGTTTCGCTTTTATGACACATTTGTAATAAATTAAAGGACATTGCAAGCACGTAGTAATCTAACTATAAAATGAAGACTCACAAATTTGCGAGATCTTTGCGATGTTATTGTAATGTGTTTGCGAGGCATAAAATAACATTGCAAATCCTTAGTAATATTATAATGTTTTTCCCTCTTGAAAAGTTGCGAGTCTTTGCAATGGATTTGCGATTTTCCTAAACGCTATCGCAGCTCCACAACAAATTTTCCATTTTTTCTATAAATAACTCACCATGAAATATTATTTGCACACCAAACCATAAACATTTAGAGAGAGGAAGAATTCGGGGAAAAAATTCAGGGATTTTTTTTCACAAAGATAAATAAATGACGACGAAACATAAAGTGTTCGCATCATGATGATAGATGTACAATCGAAGAGATCTAGAGACTGGATAAGTGACAAAAGAGTTCTGAGAGGGGTTGCGAGCATTCATAAACCAGGCGGCTAATAACCCATTGACTCCGAATGAAGATAACATCTTTTGTCCATGTCTAAAGTGTGAGAACACCAAATATTTGAATATCGATATGGTGAAAAAACATGTATATAATAGAGGATTTACTCCAAGTTATTATGTCTTGTTTTCACATTGAGAAGGGTATAGTCTTGGTGTGGGAAGTAGTAGTACGGGTACTAGTGTTGATCATCAACCTAGTCATAATGCTAATTATAATTATGGCGGAAATATATGTTTGAAAATTATGATCATCTACAAGGAAATAAGTATTATGATATGGTTACAAATGCATATCATGGATTTATTCATGTTGTCAATGAAAATACTACTAAAGAACTCTCTCTCAAGTGTATCAGTTTTATGATGTGCTAGATGCTGCAAATCCATATATCTGTGAGGGATGTAGAGAGAGTTTATCTAAACTGTCAATACCATTTACGTCGATGTCTATTAAAAGTGAAGAAAACATAACTGAGACAAATATGAACCAATTTGCATATATGATTAAAATGTATTTGCCATAAGATAATAATTTTGTTGGGAGTTATTATGAAATGCAAAAGTTAGTTGTGGGGCTTGGGCTACCATTAGAAATGATTGATGTTTGCATTGGCAATTGCATGATTTTCTAAGATGATGATAACTTGCATGAATATTGATTATGTGGAAGCTGAGATTTCAAGCAACAATGAGATGGCATGCTGAAACATACAATAAAGATGGGGATGTTACACATCCGTCAGATGGAAAAGTTTCGAAACACTTTCAAACGGTACATTATGAATTTGCTAAAGAGTCTAGGAATGTATATATTGGTTTATGCACTGATGGATTTAGTCTGTTTGGTTTATCTAGGAGACAATATCTCTATATGGATTGACGCCATACAATCTTCCACCGGAGATGTGCATGCAAAGTGAATTTTTGTTTCTGATTATTCTAGTGTCAGGTCCTAGTCATCCTAAATGATCCCTTGATGTGTTCCTCCAATCTCTTATTCATGAGCTAAAATAGTTATGGTGTAGAGGTGTTCGCACATTCGATTACTCGCAGCAACATAATTTCAAGATGCATGCAGTTTTATCATGTCCATATTGTATGGGATGGTTTGATGCATTTCAACTAAAGCATAGTAAGAAATCATGTTGGTCTTGGTTATCATCCTTGGTTTATCTCCATGCATCATTCATACCAAAAGAACAAGAAATTGTTCAAAAAGAACAAGATTATGTGTATTCTTCCCCAACTCACATGTCACGAAATGATTTGTTAGATCAGATTGATCATTATGGTGCTCAGGAAACATGTAAATGTGGGGGCAATTGGCACACTCCAACAAACATATTTATTTGACGGATATATTGACTCTCAAAATTGGCATAAAAATAATATATTTTAGGAACTCCCATATTGGAAAGATCTCTTACTATGAAACAATTGATGCTTAATTTCTACATATTTTATAATATCTCATTAAATTAATTATCTAAGAGTTATCAACTTGTAGGAATCAGAGCACTTTTTAGGAATCTATGTACACTAACACTAAAAGAGGATGGCGTAGCTCAATTAGAAACTAATATCCTAGTGTTGCTCTGTAACTTGAAAAAATCTTAACACCCTCATTTTTTGACGTGATGGAGCATTTTCCAATCCACCTACCACATGAAGCAGTTCTTGGCGGCTCCGTACAATTTCGATGGACGAACCCGTTTGAGTGATTCATAGGACATCTAAACAGAAATGTAAAATATCAAGTAAAAGTAGATGGATCAATTGTTGCAGGAAAATTGATAAAGAAAACATCTCATATGAAAACATATTACTTTAGTCCAACAGTCGAAACTCAGGTGTGGGCATATGGTTTATTCTGTTCGGTTCGGTTGGTTTTTTCGGTTCTCGTTCTTCGGTTCTTAAAATAATGGAACCAATGGATACTTTCTAAAATTCGGTTCGGTTTCGGTTCGGTTCTCCTCGGTTTCGGTACCAAATGGATACTTGAAATTAGAACCGAAGAGGAACCGAAATAAATTCGGTTCTCAATCGGTTCCGAGTTCCAAATGGTTATTTAGACAAAAACATTTAAAATAACTATTTTGTTACAAAAAATGTACACAAAACCGAACCGGAATCAAAAAAATTGTTTGGTTCGGTTCCATTCGGTTCTTTGATTATAGTTTTTATGCTCAACTAATCTTAGGAGTAATAAAAATCAATTAATAGATTAGTTTCGGTTCTAACTTCGGTTCTCGGTTCGGTTCGGTTCCTAACCAAGAACCGTGGTTCCTGAATTATGGAACCGTTCGGTTAATTTTTGGAAACCGAACCGGGAACCGGAACCGAATTTTCGGTTCGGTTTGGTTCGGTTCTTCGGTTCCGGTTTTTTTGCCCAGCCCTAGTCGAAACCAAAAGAACTCAGGTCGGACGATACGATGATGGCGGTGTTGCACCATCATATGGCGTTCTGGTTCCAGATATCTTCACTCAGATCTAAAGACTTGGTGGAAAACTAAACGAAGAATACTAGGAAAACCACACATATTGTCGAGCAACTCACAACTATATAGTGAGAAATAGAGAAGATGTAGTACCATGTGAGAGGTACTATAAAACAATTTATTAATTTATTTCATATACATTATTTATTTACAAACATATATATATATTTGCAGGTGAGTTCGACAGACAAATATGAGAAGCCTTCCGTGATTTAGAAGATATAGAATATGAAAAATACAAAGAATGTGATTTTGTTGGACGGTTGAAATATTAAGTACGTAAGTTCTTCGTTCGCCGGTAAGTCCCAAACTTCATCGTCGATAGATGGTTCAAAACCATTGCGGTAAGTTTTTTTTATTTAGTTTTTCTTTTTTTCTGTTATCTATAATTTATGGTAACATAATTTTTTTTTGTAGCAATGTTACCACTTGGTTTTTTTATTACGGGGGAAGACCGCCTACAATTTGAGATCATTTTGAAGAGGCGCCTCAAGGACAAAGTACGACAGTGGAAGGGTAAATGGAAGTTACACAGAAATGATGAAATACTCAAATAGTCCAGAACTGATATTTGGGAAGGTCTTGCTCGATTTTGGGAAGATCCTGATATGATCATGGAAAACAGAAAGGAAGCTAAGGAGAACTTGGAGCTAAGCAATGAAGATCACGAGAAAGTTTTGGAGATTCTAGTCGGTCCAATTACAAGATCACGAGCTAAACAAATCAAGGAGAGCATTTGTGGATTTATTCAAGGCCTTTTGGACAAAGAACAACATAAGGAATCAATTGGACTTTATACTTGCCAAGTCCAAACCACTTTGAGCCTTCTACAAGTCCAAGAGAAGTCCTAAATCAAGTTTTAAAGTTCAGCCCATGAATAGTGACGAATTTGGAAGACTAATAGATATTTTGGAGGCCAAAAGTTCAAGAGTCCTTCTCATTCAAGTCATAGTGAATTGTGATATTTACTTTTTATTTACTTAGTAGTCTTTACTCTTTATATTTAAGACATTCAATAAGTTTAGAAGAATCTAGAGAGTCCTTTCTCTTCTTTATAAACTCATGTAATTCTCATTTGTGAGGATCCAACTTTTTATCAAAGAATTTGAGAGTGATTCTCTTTTTGTTCTTTGTGAACTTTTCGATCTTTCTTGGTGTGTCATATCCAAGGGATCAAACTGGTTTATCAAGTGATTTCCATCACACTTGTGTGGTCATTCCTAGCCATTGGCGTGAAGGGGCGAGTCGAAATAGCAACAATCTTTGGTTTAATATACTAAAGGTGGGGGCTACTCGAGTCAACATTTTGTGGTTACACCACCTTGCTTAATTGAAGGCGAGTTGAAACAACAACAATCTTAGGTTTGATATACCTAAGGTGGGGGTTACTCAAATTCTTTGAAGACCAAGGACTATCCTTACAATGATTCCTTCGGGATTCCGCGTGAGATCCCAAGTTGAAGATTAAAAGCACTAGCTCTCGAGCAACATGATTATCTGATCTTAATGGTGACGACCCACACGAGCATTGCTCGGACATACATCATTTAAAAGGCCAAACCTGCAAGATTGTAAATATTTCAAATTTTTATATTGAAACTATTATTATAAAAATTTAATTTAATTTAATATGTTTTTTTATATAATTTTTAGTAAGAGAAATCAAGGGATACTCATCTTAATATTCTCGAGACTCTTTACCAGACTAAACGGAATAAAGTCAATGTTTTTGTCAACAAGAAAGCGAAGAAGCTCTACAACGAGGTCACTACAAAGATACATGAGCTTACTCAAGCTTGCGGTGAAGAGATCTCTGCATGTGCTAGACTAACTACAACACACAAGAACCCGATATATGCGGAGGTAAAATTGTTTTAATTTATTTAGTATATTTTTCTATTTATGTTTATTACACTAACATGTAAATATAATTTTTGTCACTTAGGTAGTTCCTCGTAAAAAGGGGAGACTGTTTGGAACTAGTTCACTAGGATCAAAGATCAAGGATTCTCTAAATCCTCCAGAGCTTTCTCTGATCTTAGGAAACGCGTAGATCGTCAAACGCAAGAATTAGATTATATGAACAGAAACAAAAGATTTGATCATGTCTGAGGTGATGAAAATATCAAAATATGATCAAATGTTCTATATTTTGACTGAGAAGGATGAACGATTAGCTGCTGTGTTTAAGGACCATCCACATCAAAGATCCCGGATCTGGCTCAAATGATGCAGACCGATCAGAAGATTTTTAGGATTTTTTGGAATTGTTTTTTAATTTTTTTTAAGAATTTAATTTAAATAAATTTTTATTTATATTTTAATAATTTATTTAAAAAATTTATAAAAGTTAAAAAAAGTTAATCCTTGCAATGGCCTCGCAATACGCAGCCTCGCAAATGCCCTGCAAAGCTTACCTCGTAGAAGCATCACAACAAAGTTCTCGCAGTGGCCTCACAAAAGTAACCCTGGCAGAAGCCTTGCAAAAGCTTCCTAGAAGTACCCTCGCACGCGTTGACTCGTAGTGGCTTTGAAAACTACGCCTTGCAGAAACCTCACAAGTCAAGACTCATAGTGGCCTCGCAAAACACTCCCTCGCCGGTGCCTTGCAACAGCTCCCTCGTAGATGCCACGCAACCATACCTCGCAGCTGCCTCGAAAACTCGACGTCACAAAAACCTAGCACTTGCATTGCAACCTTTGCTACACTTTAGCGAGGTATATGTTGCGACAAATCTGCCTTGCTATCTTCTGTCACAATGTTTGCAAAGCCACTACGGAAATAATTGGATTGCGACTAATTTTGAGTGAAAAATTGAATGTATTCGCATGGATGTCGCAAATGGTCATTTGCAAGGCCACTGCGAATCCATTTTCCATCGAAATTCACCTTGTTTTTTGTAGTGTTTAATTGGATTAATGAACAAGATATACATTGAGATCACGATGTAGGGTTTTATCAACTTTTCTACAATGCAAGCATTCACTAGCGAAATTAAAAAGAAGTTTATCTAGATGTTGCCTAGCTCTGAATTTCAATAATTTCTAATCAACAATTCTATTGAAACTTGAATTTGTAAATTTTTTTTGGAATTCAGGAGTTTCTAAATTCTATAAAAAAAGTTTGGACTATTTTTTGGAAATGTTGCAGTCTACGGATATACATTTACTTTTAGATCTAAATGAGTCGGAAGTATGAATCTATATCCGTAAAACTAAAAAAATGTGATTTAGTTTCACACAATAAAAAAATCAAATATGCGAATTCTTTAAAGCTGTAAGTCTGCCTTCAACCACATAACCACAAGCTTAATACATAATATTGCTCTATTATTAGTTATAAGATTTCAAACGCTACCAATTTTCTTTAGGAAAATCTTCCTAAGAAAGTACATAAGGATCTCTTATATGGTTCTCGTAAATAAAATACCTATAAACCAAACTGAAGAAAAAGCAGTGGTAATATAATCTAACTCTAATATGCCAACGATCTTTTTTTTGTCACAAATTTATTACACTAATGGAGTGCTATTCTTATTGATGCTCACTACTTTGAGATATCCATTATTGGTATTTGTAAAAATATATATCCATTATTGATGTTCTATATTTTTAATTTTTGAAAGGCTATGCTTCTAGCTAGTAGCTATTAACTCTTTTTACTCATAATATCAGGTAATAGGTTCCCTATATAAATGGCTACATAATGAATCTTTCTCTTTCTTTTTTTTGTCGTCGAGTGTCGATTTTCATTCTTATGTTAAGACTAATAAATTATATCGATTGATACATGTGTAGATAACTTAATAAAATACAAAAGATTAAGTTATTTAATTTCGATAACTAATTTGTTATAGCTTAATTTATTTTTAAAAACAATTTTAACAACTATTATTAGCGTAACTTTCAAATATAGGAACACAAAAAGTTAGCTAATAACAAAATTTTTCGATTTATTAAGATTTTGAAATTAACTCATCTTTATAAATTTAAATTATGGTTATTTTATTCTCATCTTTTCTAAATATTTAGGAAAAATATTCTTAAATCTCTATAAATATAGACTATAAAATTGTTTAATATTTACATATTGTTTTTATCAATAAAAAAATAGATTGTTCATTTAAAAACTCTAAAAATTTTCCTAAATTATTTTTGTATTCCTATCACTAGAGTTGTATACTTTATATATATAATTTAACTAAAAACAAAATTTTGGTCAATTTTTTTTTTGTCAATGGCAAATTATATTAGACCACAACTCGCCAGCCCTATAGCCAAATTCTTATATAATATAGACATGGAGATTCGATCTCGGGTTATGTAAATGCGCTGCCTTAAGTAGATTTACCGCGTTCCACTAGAATTTTAAATCCAATTTCTACTACTACAAATATAGAATTTTAAAAAGTCTTTCATAAAGCATATTATTTTATTTGTTTCAAATTTCCAATAAGCTAAGTACGATATTGAATGTAATAGTGTCTGATAATTATTTATAATTATTTGTCAAACAAGTGGGATGATGATGTTAACTCGTGTATTTAGAGAGTAGATTGATTAGATTCAAGCTTATAACTTATTAATTTATTACAAGGAAAAATACAAGAGAAGTTCCCAACCATAATTTCCAATTTTATATATGCATGCAAAATATATAAAATGTTTTCACGAATACCTCATCACGCATATAAAATTCAGAAATACTAATTAATATTGCATCTTAGGCAACTTAAGGTTTAATTTGTAGCACTAAATAACATGATACATTTATATTAGCAGTTGTTTATTTTTGCTACTAATTAAACAGATGTTTGACAACGAACATTTGAAATCAACTTATTTATAGATGTTTATCAACCGTTATCTCTAGTTGCCCATTTTTACCGGGTTTTTTTTTCAATCATAACTTTTGTTTTAAATGTTTTGTTTAAACGAAATCACCAATCAAACATTTTTTAAATTTTCTAAAACAATTATTTATTTATTTATGTTTAAGTAATCCAGTCGGTTAATAATATGTATAAAACTCTTTCAGACCCCAAAAAATAATATCTATGAACTCCTCACCGAATTTTCCCACTTTATGTTTAAAAATTACGTATTCTAGTTGTATAATATATTTACTTAATGTTAACTAAGCAAATGAAGCGTCAAAGTATAGAATAAAAATTAGATGAGAATATTGTATAAGTAAGTATAAACATAATCATGCACAATACTCAATTTACTTCGTTAACTTGTAAAGATTAACCGATTTTTATGCTTTCGAGATTTGTATCAATAATGTCAAGATTGAATATTTAATAGTATATAAAAACTCGAAATTTTAAAATGGCCTTACAAGAGCTACTAGGACACAATCAACATTTGAGGAGTGTCCCTCCGACAGAACGCAGAGCCATATTATTGACACACCAAATCTCTCTTACTTTGCCATTTTTGCCAATAAAATCTTTTATTGTTTCTTTATTTATTGCGTGAGTTTATATTTTCATATTACGTACTACTATAATCTAATCCATAAAGGTTGTGAGGTTGTGTTCCTACAAGTTCGTTTAATTATTAAAGCTAATAAACTCATTTTAAACCCATAACGACATTTGTTTTGTTTTGTTTTGTAGAAACATCAATTATGACATTAAAAAGGAAGTTAATTTATGTTTTTTATTTGTTCTTAATTATATAAACAATGACATACAAAAGTTTAAGTGGTTTTGGTCGAGTAGATTACTACCAAAAATTGATCCAACTAGTCGACTAATAATTCCCACATAATAAAGTTTATGGTTTGAATTATGGTTTTGGATTTAATTGTATAAAAAAATGTTGTGTTGCAATATGTCTAAAACAACTTGTTAACTAAATCAAAATTAGATGTCAAGTTTCTTAATCTAGTGATTACATATCTTAATTTATAGTATAAATATTTGGAGTTCAATTCTATTATATTGCATATGAAGATGTTAAGGTTAAGAATATAAGTTTTAGAAATGAGTTTGAGGTATCAACCAGGTCTTATTGATCGATCCAAAGTTGGAAAAGGAAAAAAGAATTATACTCTTTTTGTTTAATTATAGTTTAATGTTTTAGAATTTTATTTTATTTTTGTGGATGTTTTAAAAAATTTATGTAAAATTTATTGTGCTTTTAATGGTTTTAGTTATTTTAATTATATGGATTAATATGATTAGTTAAATTATTTTGTAGTTTGTTTAGAAAAAACAAATAGGTTTCTGTGAAAAATCTAAAGCAACGATTCGAATGATGAGTAGACTTTTGTTCTTAGTTGATTGTCGTTGGAAAAAAAAAAAAAAAAAAAAAAAAAAAACTATGAGTAGACAAAATTGGGCCTAATTTTCTCCCCTTACGTGTATTGTTGGGCCATTTCTATTAAATGGGCTTGTTAATACATTCACTGTTTTAGATTGAGCCGAGTAATGGGCTTACATAAAGACAAATAGACAATAATCAGGTTTCGTTTCTTCGCTGGAGATAATTAATGACTAACATCTAAACAGGCTTAATCCGAATTAAACTAAAATTACGAGGACGATTATCGAAATTTCTCCGATTTAGGAGAAAAGAGTAAAGAAGTTCATAAGAGAGTGAACGGAGTGAAACAGAGAAGCGAGTGCATATCTCAATGGCCACCACAATGAACTCGAAGCTCACTATACTATTCTTAACAGTGATTGTAGCTATTTCTGGAATTCTTGTCTCGAATTGCCGTAACGGTTCTGGCATCTTCGCACCACCTGAGATCGCCGGTTCGCGTGATGTTTTCCCGTCGGCTAAGGTGATTAACGTCACCGGAGCCTCCGGTCCAGAGAGTCTAGCTTTTGATCCAGCAGGGGAGGGTCCGTACGTTGGAGTCTCCGATGGTCGAGTCTTGAAATGGCGCGGCGAATCCCTTGGGTGGACAGAATTTGCTTATACATCGACTAATAGGTATGTGTACTAAGAGAATTTGACCAATTTGATCGTGTGATTGCGAAATTTTCCCTAGAATTTTCTTCGAGGAAATTTGTGGTTTCGCATTTGAGAATTTAATTGATTGCTGTGGTTTCTAATTGTGGAAATTAATGATCGTTCTTAAGTTGCTGTATTCCTATACGAATTGTGGAGAATTTCGTTTGATTCAATCGAAAGTAACATAGCTTCAGGTTTCAGTGAGAGAACATTGTTTTACCAACTTAGTTGACATATAAGCGAACAATGTGCTTTTCTCATGTCTTCTGGAAGCCTTAGAGATTGCTTGTGTAAAACCTAAGTTCACAAAGTTTTGTATTTCAGACCTTGCGCATATATTTTGTGAAATTCAGCTTGTTGTATGTAATAAGATTTCTGAATATTATATTTATCTTTGTTAGATATTCATTTTCTTACTACTTGTGAAAATGGTTTAGGCAGATGTGCGTTCGCCCGTTTGCACCAGAGTTGGAGCATGTGTGTGGAAGGCCATTAGGATTGCGGTTCGATAAGAAAACGGGAGATCTCTACATAGCAGATGCCTACTTTGGCCTTCTTGTTGTTGGTCCTGCTGGTGGTTTGGCCAGACCCCTGGTTACTGAAGCCGAGGAGCAGCCATTTCGTTTCACCAATGATTTAGACATTGATGAGCAGGACGATGTAATTTACTTCACAGATACCAGCGCCATATTCCAGAGAAGGTGACTTGAATAGAATACCCTAAAGTTGTCATCTTTCTTATCACGCATCTTCTCTTTTAATATAACGAGTGATGTTCTTGGTTCAACATAAAAGCTAAAACATATTGATGCATGCCGTTTCTATTGATGATGATGATGATTTAACTCTAAAAGGAATTCTCATATTCAGGCAATTCTTGGCTGCTGTTTTGAATGTTGATAAGACTGGAAGGTTAATCAAATATGACAGATCAAGCAAGAAAGCGGCTGTCTTATTACGTGGCCTTGCATTTGGAAACGGCGTTGCACTGAGCAAAGACCGGTCTTTTGTATTGGCAGTCGAAACAACCACTTGCAAGATCCTGAGGCTTTGGCTCACTGGTCCAAAGGCAGGAACCCAAGAAGTGTTTGCTGAGCTTCCGGGTTTCCCTGACAACATCAGAAGAAACTCAAATGGAGAATTCTGGGTCGCTTTACACTCAAAGAAAGGTCTTTTCGCGAAACTCTCACTTTCTCAGCCTTGGTTCAGAGATTTAGTGCTTAGGCTTCCAATCAGTCCCCCACGCTTACACTCGCTATTCACTGGAGGAAGACCTCATGCTACAGCCATGAAGCTGAGTGAATCAGGAGATGTTTTGGAGGTACTTGAGGATAAGGAAGGAAAGAGATTGAGGTTTATAAGTGAAGTGGAGGAGAAAGATGGTAAGCTTTGGATTGGTTCTGTTCTCATGCCTTTTCTTGGTATTTATGATTTATAGTTTTATACGTTTGTGAGACTTGATCGTCTTTGTAACTCATTTGTCATAACTATGAAAAATGTTTACACTTAAAAATTTTAAGGTGTCTGTAGTGTTGTTTTGTGTGCTTTTAAATGGGATGCCAAAAAAAAATACAGTTCTATGTTTTTTGTTGGGGTATGAGAAAAGTTTCCATTCTTACATAGCCTTTATAATAGAAGTAACCAGATAATTGCACTATGTGACAGGATTATTTTAGCAGATTTCTCCATTTTTTTGTATTTCAAACACTTTGACGTGGTGATGAATTAAGTCACGTGAAAATGCACCCTAACACTTTGATGTGAGGCTCGACTTTGAAGTTTGAACTGTGGTCGACAACAAATCTACTTTATATCAAGATTTGGTAGAAAAAATTATAGTAATAAACAACTTTATTAAAGGAACTTTCCAAATTTTTACAACCACACGTTTATGTAAAGAAAATATTCGAAGCTAAAGCTTATAGCTAAAAAATAGCTTGCTAATTTTGTTTTATTTTTTCCATATTAAGGTTTTTATATATTTTGTTCAGAATAATTAAAAGTAACGTTGATTGGACTATTGTAATGATAACAAAGTCTAGCGCAACGAGTGCAAATGTATCTCGTCGTTATCGATGATTGTTATTTCAAATAAAAATGTCGCAGCACGACTCTTAATATACAGTACAGTGGGTCCCTCAAGGAACGTGCGTTTCTCTGCATCCACACAATGAGAATATTTCTCTTTTCACTTTCACTTTTTATCATCGACCAAAAAATATATGATTTCTATACAATCAATTTAATGGTACATTCCTCACTCCAAAATGCCGATAGCTCAGAAAGTTCCGACTCGGGTCGCTGTTCCGATAGTTGTGGTCCTCTTGTCCTTGATTTCATATCAAACCTTAATTGCTCCGGACAATATAAAAGGCACCAAAAATGTATTGGCAATGGCTAAGTCCATTCCAATTCCTGCCGAAGGTCCTGAGAGCTTAGAGTTTGACCCACAAGGACAAGGTCCTTATGCTTCGGTCGTGGACGGTCGCGTCCTCAAATGGCTTGGTGATGATCTCGGTTGGGTTGATTTTGCCTACACATCTCCTCACAGGTTTTTATTAATATATAACTAATTGTTGCCTGAATTTTTCTTGCGCATTGAATTGTCTGTTTAATCTATATATTTTTGTGCAACATTCCTTTGGACCTGTTGGTTTTTATTTCTCTTTAGTTGATATTTTAGAATTTCTATGCATAATTTATTGTGGATTTAGTGTTTTTGACTGTTTCAATTCTGCAATTTAGGTCAGCCAAATGTCTCTACAATAGCTAAAACTATAGGTATTAGTTACTGAATATTTCTATGGTTGTTGTATGAAGAGGAAACTGTTCAAAATCTGAAGTTGTGCCAAGTTGTGGAAGACCACTTGGACTTACTTTTGAGAAAAAATCAGGAGATTTGTACATATGCGATGGTTACTTAGGACTCATGAAGGTTGGACCTCAAGGAGGTTTGGCCGAGTTACTCGTGGAAGAGGCCGAAGGTCAAAAAGTTATGTTTGCGAACCAAGGAGATCTAGACGAAGAAGAAGATGAGTTCTACTTCAATGATAGTAGTGACACGTATCACTTCAGGTATATATTTGTGATATACTACAAGACTTGGGACTGTTTGTTTGTTTAATGTTCCACACCACTTAAGCTCGAGAGTTATGTGTCTTCAGGGACGTATTTTACGCGCTTTCAAATGGTGAGCCCTCAGGAAGAGTGATCAGATACAATACGAAGACGAAAGAGGTTAAAGTTGTAATGGAGAATCTCATTTGTAACAACGGTTTAGCTCTAAACAAAGACCGGTCTTTTCTAATCACTTGTGAGTCTGGCACTGGCCTTGTCCATAGATACTGGATCAAAGGTCCCAAAGCCGGGACTCGGGATATCTTTGCGAAGCTCCCGGGTTACCCGGACAACATTCGGCTGACGCCAAGCGGGGACTTTTGGATCGGTATACATAACAAAATGAGCCCGGCCGGGCGATTTGCAGTGAAAAACAAATGGGCTGGGAGATTGATTGGAAATACGTTAAGTTTGGACATGTTTGTTAAGGTGGTTAACAGTTTCAAGCCAAGTGGTGTCGCCATTAAACTCTCTGGAGAGACAGGAGAGATTCTAGAGATACTTGAGGACAAAGATGGGAAGACAATGAAGTACGTAAGTGAGGCTTATGAAAGAGAGGATGGAAAATTGTGGTTCGGAGCTGTGTTTGGCCCAACCGTTTGGGTTCTGGATCGCAAGTGGGTAATTTAACTACATTACGTTTGTTGTTCTTAGCTTTGTGTTTTAAAATATTAATAAAATTTCTCTTGTGATTTTTGAAGTTACGTGTTAATGCACACAAAACTTTGATGTGGTCGGCTTGACTTTAAAATATGGTTGGGAATAAAAGTTTGTTTTCTCTTTTCTTTTAGAAGGTTTCCAAAGTTGCGATAACTTGCAAGTTAGAACCATAATATTACTATTTTACTAAGGGTTAAAATTGCGAAGTAGTAAAACGCATAGGTAGTTTCTTTCATAAAGTTACATGGTTCTATTGTGGGTTGTATGTTGCTTGGGAGTTTGGAGTGCGACGGGTAAAGGTAGAAGTCGATTTGAAGATGGTTGTCTTGATGAATTAGTTATTTATGTATTCTCTTTAATTTTAAGTTTTTATAGTTTAGAGTCAAATTCGGATTACGTTAGACAGTTAGTAACAACAGATGAAAATGGTAGTAGATATGTTAGATACGTTGTTTTGTAGTTTGTTTTGAGTTTCTTTGAATAAATTACGGGAGCATTTTTTCATATTTACAAAACTTATATGGTTAGAAGTGATAGAATTTGAAATTAATATGATGAACTAGATTTTTTTTGTCTAACAATTGTTTTGACAAGACTCGATCTATAATCTAATATATTTTCTAATTTAGATATCTACGGTAAAGAGATGCCAAACTTTTGATATCATAATCATTTAGATCATTTTAATTACCAAATTTAGAAAAGAAAACTGACAAAGGAAAGTCAACCAAATGTTGTGCGACTAACTGCAAACGTATGAATATCGTTTAGTTAACTCATGTACGTTGTCGCAATTCAATGATTCTAACTCATTGATGTCAACATTTACTCCCTTAAGATACAGCTGGCCCTTAAAAGATATGGTAATACGTGTATCTCTCTGCATCCACAAAACGAAATATATTTTTCTGCACTTTTACATTTGTTTCAATGTCGGCAATTTCAAAAAATCAGAACTCCCAAGTTTCATCTTCTATAATTACAATCAGTTTGTTGACACTTTGATAAAACAAAATTGCATGTGACTTTGATACACGTCTCTTCAACAAACATTTGATTAATTTCCTTCGGTGACTTACAAAATGCCGACTAATCAGAAAGTTCCTACTTGGGCCGTTCCGGTCATTGTGGCCGTCTTGTCATTCATTTCATTTAAGATCGTAGTTACTCCGGACAATTTAAAAGGCACCAAAGATATATTGGCAAGGGTGAAGACCATTCCAATTCCTATTGACGCTCCTGAGAGCTTAGAGTTTGACCCACAAGGAGAAGGTCCTTATGCTTCGGTCGTGGACGGTCGTGTCCTTAAGTGGCGTGGTGATGAACTTGGTTGGGTTGATTTTGCTTACACTTCTCCTAACAGGTTTTTATTTCTGTCTATTATATAACACATCTCTCACTTGCTTGAATTTGCTATTTAGGCCTTGGTTGTGCCATGCTGGGCGGGATAATACCGCCAATAAATTAGAAAAGTCACAAATCACCTTATAATACAAATCGCGGAGCGGATGAAATGTAATAACGCAATAGTGCAAATTTTTTTAATATTAATATATTTGACACTAACAAATTATCCCGCTAATGATGAATATAAATTCATCTATCTAGGTGCGGTACAAAACTAGTAAGTGCTGTTTTCAATTATTTAATAATTAAATCATATTTTAAATATATAATCATATCATATTATAGTTTATATATTATATATTTACATGTGTATATATGTAGACATGCATTCACTTACAATATATATATATATATTAATAATTATATTAATTATACTTTTAATAATAGCTAAAAACCGCATCACTTTTATATTTTCACCACTCATATAATTTTGCTTCGTTTTTTAGCTTAAAACCGCATTCGTACCGAACTAGTTAAAAACTGCTATTATACTGCACCACACTTTGTTCCGCCCCACAAAAACCGCAGCTACCCCTTAGTTTTGTAAAATTACGTTTTTGGGTTTGTTTTTGCAAACGTTCCTGTAGATCTGTCCGATTATTTTGTAATTTATTATTATTATTTTTGTGCTTGAAAGCAACTTAGAATATTGAGACGTACTCATGGAAATCATATAATATATCTTAAAATCTTATATCTAGATTGGAGTTTGAAAGGCTACAAATTTGGCCAGACAAATCTTTACTATCTCTAAAAAGACATGTATCTTGCTTTGTCGGCTTATCTGAAAAAATCAAATAGTTTGAAAATTAGATATTAATAATTATTTTTGTTGTTGTTATATGAAGAGGAAACTGTTCAAAATCCGAAGTGGTGCCAACTTGTGGAAGACCGTTAGGACTTACTTTCGAGAAGAAAACAGGAGATTTGTACATCTGTGATGGTTACATAGGACTCATGAAGGTTGGACCTCAAGGAGGTTTGGCTGAGTTAGTCGTGGGAGAAGCAGAAGGTCGTAAAGTTAAGTTTGCGAACCAAGGAGATCTAGACGAAGAAGAAGATGTCTTCTACTTCAATGATAGTAGTGACAAGTATAATTTCAGGTATGTTATTAGGGATTTATTGAATAACATTACAAGGCTTTGACTTATGTCTCAAACAAGGGTTTTAAACTTAAAGAGTTATGTTTCAGGGAAGTGTTTTACGCAGCTTCAAACGGAGAGGCCACAGGGAGAGTGATTAGATACGATAAGAAGACGAAAGAGACCAAAGTTGTAATGGATAAGCTTTATTGTAACAATGGTTTAGCTCTAAACAAAGACCGGTCTTTTCTAATCACAGCTGAGTCTGCCACTGGCAATATCATTAGATACTGGATCAAAGGTCCGAAAGCTGGAACCCGGGATATCTTTGGGACGGTCCCGGGTTACCCGGACAACATTCGGCTGACACCGTCCGGGGACTTTTGGATCGCTCTGCAAAACAAGAAAAGTATTTTAGGGAGATTTGTAATAAACAACAAATGGGTGGGGCAATTGGTGGAAAAGACGATTAACTTGGACTTGTTGGTAAAACTATTCAACGGATTCAAGCCAGCTGGAGTCGTCGTGAAAATCTCCGGGGAGACAGGAGAGGTCCTTGAGATACTTGAGGACCATGAAGGTAAGAAGTTGAAGTATGTAAGTGAGGCTTATGAGAGAGATGATGGAAAAATTTGGTTTGGGGCTGTGTTTGGTCCAGCCGTTTGGGTCCTTGATCGCAGCAAATGAGTGTGATTGATTACGTTTGTTGTATTCACTTCTGTCTTTTCTCTTTTTGAACATTCAGCTTTGTGTTTTTATGTATTAATAAAAATTCTCTTGGGTGATCTTTAATCTGATTTTTTATTGGATTAGTAATATTATAAAAGCTATCCACAACCACAAGATGTCAACATTGAACTGAATGCCTAATTATATTGGTGTCGGTATTGACTCCACACCTTCGACAAGAAAAATTTCTTGAACAACCAACTTTGATTGATTTGCACACAATTAATACGATGTAAAATTGCGATTTTACTATAGCTGAAATATTTTGTGTTGAAGATTCTTAATCTACGATATAATTCTTTTAATTTACTATTATTATATTTGAATAAAATAGTGAAATCACAATTTCTTGCAAAAGTTTTAACTTGATAATAAATGAACAATATGTATCAACATAACTTTAAAGTTGTCCCACCATCGGAACAGAAGAGAGGAGAAAACTAAGAACCCTCTAAATTATATTCCAATTTGTTGATAACGCCTCGCAGATTCTTGTTATACAGTAAGCTGCACTCAAAGGATACCCTGAAACTGCAGAATCAATAAACCATATAAACATTTTTCAGATTATTTGTTTGTATAATCTTTTTAATATATACAAGAGGATGAGTGAAGGACGATGACTTACTTGAAACAAAGTCATCGATATAGTCAGAGTTTATTTTTCCGTGTGCCATTGCACCGAGCTAAAATGGTAAAAAGGATAAGACATTGATTTGCATCAGATAGTTATTTGGGAGTTATAAGCTAGACAGTAATAACTAATGCTCACTAACCACAAAAACAGTGTCTCTATCATTACAGATAGTAGACAGGTGCTTCTGCATATTGACGAGCTTTTCGGAGCTATGCGAGAAACCTGATATATTAAAGCGACAGAAATTTTTTTACCTCAGATTATATATGAAACTTAGGAGGACACTACAGGCTTCTTTTTACCTATTTTTCGGGAGTTAACGGGTAGATGATCTTCAACAGGATTCTTAATACACCGTAAAAGTTTCTCACGGTTGCCAACTGCAGTAATGCTCAGCTTTTGTAGCAATTGCACTGCAAGAGCAATAAACGAGAGAAACTGACGAGGTTCAAGTAACTAAATATCGGCAAGGATTAGAGGACATTATAATAACTCACACATGATTCCGGCAAATCGTTTGAAAGTTCTTGGTATACGAACATGTGGCTTAACTTCAAAAAGGACACCTTTTTCTGTTTTAACATACAAGGCTTTCAACCTCCCCGCCTTATTAACCGGACTATCCAAAATCATTAAAAGTGCCTGAAGATAGAGATCACTAAGATGAGTCGCAGTGTATTGTATAGTATGACTTAAACGTTCTAAGGTCCTAACCTGATGAGTGATATCTGGTCGGTAATCAGCAGGATTTCTGTTATTCTTTCTCAAGAAATTAGCATGATCATCCGAGTTTAGTAGCTGGTAAGTCTGCAAACGAGGAAAACATATATTAGTACCATAACCAAAACCCATTGCTTAGTGTAATGCTGCAAGTAATCCTGCAAAACTTACCTTTCCAACTTTGGCAACTTCAAGAGAGGCCTTCTCAAGCACAAAAACAACGCCGGGCTTGTCCTTGTTACGATCAGAAAGGACAATAGGTATCCCTTCCACAGTATCTTCTGCTGTAGCTGCTACTTCCTCCGTTATCTCCTTCTCTTCATTATCCTCCTCTGTTCTTGAAGTGCTTTCTTTTTTAGCTTTCTTGGAGCTTTCTTTTGCTTTTTGTTTCTGTTCAAACTTTGGCTGTTGCTCTTCTTCATCTTCTTCCTTATCGTATCTCTCTGCTCTCTCCTTTCTCTTGTTCACTTTAATCCCATACGGTCTCACCATCTTAAGATTTCTGCTAATCCAACACACAATTAAGTATATCACAACATGTCTGAGCTAAAAAAACAAATGCCAAAGGTGCAATTTTTATATATATCAGAAGTAGTAAACTGAAAGCAGGAATATCTACATTGACGATGAACTCATACAGAAGTTAACAAATTCATTTCGCGTAACTACTTCAAAACTACAGAGTATCGATGCAAGCAATAACCGTCCTTATAGCTTAATTTCGAAATTGAAACTTAGGCATACCCAACATTCTGATGAAAAATAGCTAAATTACGATAGCTTACCGGAACTCTTGAGCTTGCGAAGAAATTCAGTGAGTAGGCGACTAAATCCTGATAAACCCTAATTCGAAGGTATTTTGTTCCATTTTTTTTTTTCTTTTGCCTCTCACAGATGATGAAAGAAGAAGATTAAAGGGCCCATTATTTTTAAATAGGCCCACTCAGGATTTAGGGTTTTAAAAGGCCAAATACAGAACAAGAGACCAGAAACCTAAAATTATGGCCGTCGTCGACTTTCGTTTTGCCGGAGAATGACCGCCTTATGAAATTAACTAGTAATACGTTCTTTCCATTTTTATAATTCCTTCAATTTTTGGGGTTTCTCTGCAACTCGCCGTCAAGGAGGAGTCAAAGCAGAGTGGACTATTTTGGCCTTTTTTTTAACCTAGTTTGAAGATGGCGTCTTATGGAGATAGACTAAAGTCAACATCCATTAATGGAGTTAAGTTATACCATGTTTCTTCTGCCCCCAATGTTGCGACTTGGCTTAATCCTAAGAAGCAACGAGCTCTACGAAAAAATCCCCGTAAGTATCACTAATTCTTCGGTTTCTGAGAGGTTATCTAGTGCTCAGAGTCGTCTAATCCCTGCATAAACCCTGTTTCTTAAAGTTTTCTCTTTTTTTTGTTCTCTGGGATATGAGTATAGCTTTAAGTTTGGTCGAGGGAATTTGTTTCTTCTCTAAGCTGCAGCTCAATATTATCTTTGAAAAGTCTCTTAAATTCAATGTTCATAAGATGCTTTTGATGGCGAATTATTAACACGGGCTTCATTTGTGCCTAATTCCTTTTAAGATTATATGCAAAGAGTGGAGCTGATTCAGGAATTGAAATTTGAGACTGCCACTACTAGAATCAAAGCTACTCCAGACGGAGAGTATCTGATTGCTTCAGGTACATATACTTTTTTGGTGCATTTGTAACTTTGATGAAATAAAAAATGTGTTCTCAGGTGTATTTTCCCTGATTTGTTGTTTATTAAGGTATATATCCACCACAAGTCAAAGTTTATGAGCTAAGGCAGCTTGCTTTGAAGTTTGAGAGGCATTTGGACTCGGAGATAGTTGATTTTGAGGTAACTTCACTGCTCCATGAGTTGTGTCTAAACTTTTCTTGTTTCTGGTTCGATAGCGTGTTTGCTGGCTCTGCAGATATTGGATAACGACTACTCAAAGCTTGCGTTGTTATGTGCTGATCGTTCTATTAATCTACACGCAAAATATGGTAAACACTACAGTTTACGGATTCCAAGGTATTTTGCCGTTGTTGGTATATGAGATAGATTTGGTGACTTTTTTTTGGCTGAGAGTCGAGACATTGATCTGCACACGTGTAATTGCAGAATGGGGAGAGATATGACATATGATTCTTGGTCTTGTGATTTGCTTTGCGCTGCTTCCTCACCAGATTTATACAGAATAAATTTGGAGCAGGTACTTTTCAGTGAATTGTTATAGTTTTGGTCTTATGACCTACTCAGTCTTTGTTGGAGATTATTAGATTGTTTTTCCTTTTTTCTGTATAGGGAAGATTTCTCTCTCCTCTCAGCACTCAATCCCCAGCTCTTAATGTTGTTTCTCGAAGGTATTTTTACAAACTGTCACTTCTTTATTTCTTGATTTGATCTTGGAGACAATTCAATTGTGGTGCTCTTGCTTATTGTTGTTCACTTTTAAGCGCTACTTTTTTTCCAGCAACCTCCATGGACTAGTCGCTTGTGGTGGTGAGGATGGCGCTGTGGAATTTTTTGATATGAGAATGAAATCATCTGCTGCCAGAATTAACGCGGTTACACATGGTGGTGATGCTGCTGCGGTAATTTATAAATTTATGTTCCACAAAAATAGACTTGCTTAGCTTAAACGTGATTATTGAAAATTGCATTGATCTATCTAATATTCTTGTGCATTTACTCGGCCAATAGGAAGTTACTGCTATAGAGTTTGATGACAGTGAAGGCCTTCAAGTAGCTGTCGGGAGTAGTGTGGGAAAGGTTTGATGCTGTTACATTATTTTATCATCTGCCAAGCTATAAACACCGGTTTGTTGATTTGGCTATACAACTTTATTGTGTTGATTGTGCTGTTGCAGGTATTCATATATGACTTGCGTACTTCAACTCCCATAAGAGTGAAGGATCACATGTAAGTATTACTGTGTTGGTACTAACTCAAAGGTAATTGTAGAAGCTATAACTTTAGGGTTTGTTTCCTCGGGTTTCATTGTATTATCTGCAAAATGTGCAGGTATGAGAGCCCGATTTTGAGTATCAAATGGCAACGGACTCTTAATACTCAACAACCTAAGTTGATAACTACTGACAAGCACATTGTTAGAATATGGGATCCAAACACGGTAAGCTTCATATAAGAACGGTTTTTACCTCACAGTTTCATACTAAAAACAATTAATGTGACTAGAAAAGCTTTTGATTCATCATATTTTGATTTGTTATCCCCAATTTGTATATGTCAGGGAGAAGGTATGACCAGCATTGAACCGACTCAAGGAGGAATAAATGACATTTGTGTGTTCCGTGGAAGCGGACTTATGCTTCTGGCTTTAGACTCAAGCCTAATCCCATCTTACTTCATACCTGAATTGGGTCCTGCCCCCAAATGGTGTTCTCCTCTTGAAAATCTAACGGTATTTAACTGATTTGAAAAGTCTACTATCCTTTTACAGGTTTACCATTCCAGCAAAGTGGCCATTGTTACAAACTCATTTCTCTTATTTTATTAATCTTGTTCTCAGGAAGAGCTTGAGGAAAGTGCACAGACAACTATTTACGATAATTACAAATTTGTGACAAAGGAAGATTTGGAGAAGTTGCAGCTAACTCATTTGATTGGGACAGATCTATTGAAAGCACAAATGCATGGATACTTCATAAATCATAATTTGTACAAAAAGGTGGGTCCTTGACATTCTCATAAAACTTATAGCTCTGGGATAGTCTCTTTAATATTTTGTCCTTATAACCCTTTTTCATTCTCTTCACAGGCTTTAGCAGTGGCTGAACCTTTTGCATATGATGATTACATAGAACGCAAGAAGCAAGAGAAGCTAGAAGTAGAGCGTAGGCAGAGAATCACAGTTAGTATTTAGAATCTAAGCAGTTGTAAATTCATTATGTTTTAATGCTTGGCTACTTACGTACATCTCTCTTTCTCTTGTGCTTTCTGCAGAAGAAGAGAAGGTTGCCAAAGGTTAACCGTGATCTTGCAGCAATTATTTACAACGAGGAAGATGCAGAGGAGGAGAAGAGAACTGGTGAGGATGAGGAGGCCGCTAAGAAAGCGTCGAAGAAAAAGAAACCCATACTTAGTGTCGAGAATTTCCAAGATCGTCGGTTTGAGCAGATGTTCCAAAATCCGGTATTAACAAAACTATTTTCATGGTTCGTTGTTTGTTTCTTTTTGTTGCGTTACTACACAGTATTTAACCGATTCTTGTGAATCTTTTCTGGTTTTCAGGACTTCCAAATTGATCGGGAATCATATGAATATGGTGTCCTACACCCTGTTGCTTCTACAAAGAAGCAACCTTCTTTGTTAGATGAACACTTTGAAGCTGTAATGGATGAGGATGAGAACAGCGATTCCGATGCATCACAATCATCAGATGACGAAGCCGATGATGAAAATACAACAAGGCCAAGCAAGAAATCGAAAACTCCAAAGTTAGTTCTTTTTAACTACATTTCAAAATCTACATTTGAAACACACTACATATATTCAATTCTGTTCTGATATTAATGATTTGGTGTCAGGTTATTTGAAGTGAAAGATGAACGGCACGCAGAAGCTTTTTACAACCGAGTTTCACTGGTTAAAGAAGACAATCTTCCTATGGGCGAGCGTGTGAAGGTTATAGAGAACCGGCATGGCAACTTTGGAGCCTCGAAAGATGTCAAATTCGGTCCTGGAGGATCGCGGGAGATTTCATTCAAGGCGAGAAGCTCTTCCAAATACAAAGAAGACAGAGAAGATAGAGACGATGAGGATGAAGAGGGGCCAAGAAACAAGAGGAGAGGAGTTCAGTCACTTGGACTGAAACCAGACAATGTTAGAGGCGGTTTCAGAGGGAGAGGAGGTGGCGGTTTCAGAGGGAGAGGAGGTGGCGGTCGGGGAAGAGGAGGTGGTTCCCGGGGAAGAGGTGGCCGTGGTAGACGCGGTGGTGGTGGAAGATAAACAATGTAGCTTTCTTGGGAAATGTAATATCATAACTTTCAAAATTTTGGGTCGCTTTAAGAATCGTTAAAACTCAATTGATTCACATACACAATTTTGGAATATTTTTGACCTGCTCTTTTTAATGAACTAGTCTCCTATCAAAGAAAACATAATTTGCTTACTTGATTGGATAGACAGGACCTTAAGTTGACCTGACAGTTGCCTTAACATAATAGACCACCGACCGTTTTTAAAACATACATTAATTGAGCAAATATGCTTTTGTTTTGTTTTTTCTCAGGTCAATAAACAAATAAAATGCTTATGTATATGCTTACAACATCCAAGTGTTTGGGACGAAGAAGACGCTCGAAGCTGATTTCCACACGCCTCCCACAATCTTTTCCAGCTGAGTCATCTTTCCATATGTGAATTCTAACCATTGTTATATCTAAGTGTATTCCTAAGTCATGTAATATTCTTTTTTGACTTTTATATAATTAGTTTACTTGTGGTTGCGATTAGGTTGACGCGTGGAACTCAAGCTTTGGCTTGTGTCGACCTATGTTTTCAGATTCATATATTTCCCTTTATAGTATTGCTTGTTTAACACTTATTATATTCATTGTTGTATTTGTTTTATTTATATAGCAGTATCATTTGTTTATTTATACTAAACGACAGATCTATTCTATTATCCGCATTATATATACGTTGGACATTTATATGTTACCTAAGTTCAGAACAATAACACAACCAACAGAGCTTTAAGCTTCAAGAGAAAGATAGAAATCAACAAAATTTGTCCTAATTTGAGCAAAAATGTGTGCATTAGTACCTCCAATTTTCCCAAACTTCGGTTGGCCATCTACAGGACAGTACGAGAGCTATTACGGTGCCAGAGACAACCTCAATAACGACACATTTATTGATTTTCCGGTACCGGAGACTTATGAAGTGGCTTGTCATCAGAACAGCTTTGGAGTTTCTGTTTCGTCTGAGGGAAATGAGATAAACAACAATCCTGTCCTGGTCAAGAAGCTTAATCACAATGCTAGTGAACGTGACCGTCGCAAGAAGATCAACTCTTTGTTCTCATCTCTCCGTTCATGTCTTCCAGCATCCGATCTATCGGTAAGTACCTACTCTTATATGCCTTGTATTGATTATTTCCATCTCAAAACCAATTGACAATAACTAGTCTAACTCATTTGATATATGCTCCTTCCATACCTAATACGCTTATCTATGTTAGAATGCGATATATATATATCCCACATCAGAAGTTCAAATAATTCTATCTAATATATATGATACATAGACTACTCTACTTATCGTTAATTGGAACCCGTAACTTATCAAACTATGCATCCATAAAATTTGAGCTAACTTATTTTTCTTTTTCTTTACTTATTGCAGAAGAAGCTAAGCATACCTGCAACAGTTTCTAGGAGCTTGAAGTACATACCAGAGCTGCAAGAGGAAGTGAAGAAGCTAATAAAGAAGAAAGAAGAAATTTTAGTGCGAGTTTCAGGTCAAAGAGACATTGAACATTATGTTAAGCCACAACCAAAAGCGGTCGCGAGTTATGTCTCCACTGTTTCTACGACTAGGCTGGGAGACAATGAAGTGATGGTTCAAATCTCATCTTCCAAGATACATAACTTTTCGATATCAAATGTGTTGAGTGGATTAGAAGAAGATGGGTTTGTTCTTGTGGACATTTCATCTTCAATGTCTCAAGGAGAAAGGACTTTCCATACTTTGCATCTTCAAGTGGAAGATATGGATAATTGCAAGATTAATTGCGAAGAGTTAAGTCAGAGAATGTTGTACTTGTATGAAGATTGTGGAAACTCATTTAGATGATGATTTTTCTTTGTTTCTTTTAGTTATGCTGTTGTCATTTTCTCCTGAAAATCTAACATTCTTGACCAAAGCTATGTAATCGAGTTGTTTCGGTTTTTTTGGTCGAAGTCAATGATCGATTAACTACATGCTATTGAGTATATCCCCTTTCTTTACAAAAAAAGAAAAAAAAAAGTGTAAACTTATTCATATTACAGCAATAATTCTTAACTTTTGTCTACACTTAGATTTAAGAAAACCGGTTACTAATATATAAGTATTATTATGTTTGGTTCCCAAATAAAACATTTTATATATTACTGGAACCAAACCTTTTGGCTTCCACTTGTTTATATACAATTAAGTATCATTAAGATGAGAAAAGACAAAAGATGCTATTTTATTACACCTACTAAATCATTAACTATTGGCAATACAACTAGATCCATAAAATAAATTTTAATTTTTTTTCTGGTGAAATTATATGATTATCTAAAATCAAATTCAGGTAGAAAACCCTATAAATATAAATATGTAACTATTTGATCATAAATATTTGTATTGCCGACCAAATTAAATTTGTTTTAATTTTGGTTCTGAAATAAATATATCTTTGAATTTGGTTTATCTGTTTACTAAAGGAAGAAATGTACAAGTGGTAAGATTGGTTTATTATGTGGATGGTTAAAACTTATAGGAGATCAAATAAAACATGTATCTATATTTTACGGGTTAATAAGTGTGTAGAGCTTTTGGAGATTATTACACTAGTTTGAGAAAATGTGGGCCACGAAAAGGATCTTGCAACTCATTGATTAACATATACAATATTGGAATATTTACACCATCGAAGAGAAAAAACATATTTTAGTTGATAAATAAATGGCATAAAGTTGACACTAGAATATAAAATGTCATATATAATATAAGATTAATGAATTAGTATTTGCTTATGTATAGGCTTACAACATGAAAATGCTTATGTATATGCTTACAACATAAAGTTGTTTAGGATAAGGAATGTTAAAGACGTCCATAGCATCATCTCCCACGTGATTTCCTCGTGCTCTCGACATTCTCACTAAGCTGATTCATCTTTAATCATGTAAATAATCATTTAACTATAGTTTAAGTACATCTAATATTCGATTTTGATTCTTCTTCAATCTGTTCATCTTGTGACTAAACCTACTTCAAGCGTGGAGCATAGGCTTCGTCACGTGCCATCTTGTGCCGTATAGAGACCTAAATACAAGTCGTATACAACATATAGTCTTCTCAACGAATAAAAACACCTGTCTTGATATTAAACAACAGATTTATATTTCTTTCTCAAGTCTCTAATCTGTATTTATAATTAGGAGACAAGAATATTACCAACCAAAACAGTTTCAATAATAAAAATAGAATCTATAAACTTGTTGTTGATTAAGCCAAAAATGTGTGCATTAGTACCTCCATTGTTTCCAAACTTCGGTTGGCCATCTACAGGACAGTCTGAAAGCTGTTTCAATGTCGGAGATAGCTTCAATAACGGCAGATTTATTGATTTTCCGGTACCGGAGACTTATGAAGTGGCTTGTCAACAGAACAATTTTAGAGTTTCTGTTTCGTCTGAAGAAATTGAGATAAACAACAATCCGGTCGTGGTTAAGAAGCTTAATCACAATGCTAGTGAGCGTGACCGTCGCAAGAAGATTAACTCTCTGTTCTCATCTCTCCGTTCATGTCTTCCAACCTCCGATCAATCAGTAAGTAGCCAGTAGTTACTCTGATATGCCATCTATGAATCTATAAGTGTCTTTCGATTAGCTTGCGGATTTGTTGAAGACTTAAAGGCTTATTCCTGATTCTTTACTTTCTTGCAGAAGAAGTTAAGTATTCCTGCGACGGTTACGAGGACCTTGAAGTACATACCAGAGCTGAAAGAGCAAGTGAAGAAGTTAATACATAAGAAAGAAGAACTTATGGTACGAGTATCGGGTCAAAGAGACTTGGAACATTGTGATAAGCAGCAACCTAAGGCGATTGCCAGTTTTGTCTCGACGGTTTCGGCGACTAGACTTGGTGAAAACGAAGTGATGGTCCAAATCTCATCGTCTAAGATACATAACTTCTCGATATCTAATTTGTTGATTGGTTTAGAAGAAGATGGACTTGTTCTTCTTAATGTTTCATCTTCAAGGTCTCAAGGAGAGAGACTCTTCTACACTTTGCATCTTCAAGTGGAGAAGATGGACAAGATTCATTGCGAAAATTTAGGTGAAAGGATGTTGTACTTGTATGAGAAATGTGAAAACTCGTTTAACTAGAGGTGTTTTTGTTACATAGTTTATTACAAAATCACAACATTCAAGAACTGATATTAGAAAAAATAGTATATATACGTAAGCCCTTATTTCTTGAGACAGAAGAAATCCTGAGAAGGCCAGAAACAGAGGAGACTCGTTTCAATTATCCTCGGTGAAGACCTTGAAAATGAAATCACGGAAACGTCTCGAGTACAGTCTCGGATCGACGGCTGAGATTGAAGTAGGGTCGTACTGGATACTCTTGTAAGCGTGTTCGAGTTTCTTGCTGATGTCATAGTCTTGAAGAATGTCTATGATTCCAAAAATCATGACAATTTCGTAGTACTCTCCTGTTGGTTCACCAACTAGCTGTAACTCATAGTCACTTCTCCTCATTGTCCTCTCTGCTCGAGCCGGCATGTTGCCTCCAAGTCTGATACTAGCCCACCTGTAACAACAAAGCGATTTATCATTGGACCTGCAACGTAACCAGGAATTGTTTTACGAAGCATAGGTTTTATTTTTATTTGTGTATACCTAGTGGGATCAGAGAGAAGGTGATCCCCGTCTGCTCTGGAGAGACGTGGGGCTGATTCGTCTTCAAATTCACCTGCAGTTGAGAAAGAAACATATTTGGTTGATGGATTCTAATAAAGAGAAATGATATTTGTTTTTTAAAGAGTACGAACCAGTAGGCGTGCGAGCTCCAGAAGGAATCAGCTCTCCAGCAACTGATGCTTCTCTGAAATGAATCCCAACCAGAAGACTGTAATCCATGATTCTCTCCTGTTCAAGAAACTCACAGTCTTTGTCGACTTGCCTGAACAAAAAACACAGTATGCATGATAAATAACAATGAAAAAGGTCAACGCGAAGATATTGATTGATAATTCTCTAACCTGATGAATTCTTGAAACCAAGCTTTTTGTAGTCTGAAAATGAAATTTAGATAGATATTATTCAAAATTGTGTTTGAATTGATTTCTGATTCAGGTTTATCAGTTGTACGGCCAAGAGAAGATCCTTTCAAATCAAAACGTCTGTGGATGGAGTACTCGGAACAAAATAGATTTCCCATAATGACAAACCGCACCTTCAAATTTTGGCAAGAAAGAGATGAATTAATCAAAACCCCAGTTTACAATAATTGTTTTTTTATCACTTTAACATTGTGCCGAATTCTTACCTTCTTTTGGATTGGTCCGGTCAACTTCACACAGTGGAGACCGTAGAATCTAATAACCAAAGTGTTCTCAAATGCTCGAACATGGTTGTAATATGCCGCAAGCATCCTCAGAAGCACCTGCATAATTCCAGAAAGAAGTTTGTAGCAGCTACAAAGTTTTCATCTGGTAGTTAAGAAAATAAGAAACTCACTTTAGTTTCTGACTTCTTCATTGTCTTTATCATGTAACGATCATCATTTGTTAAATAGAAAAAGCTTCCACTTTTACCAGGGGATGATAGCTCCCGGAGAGCATCATTTCCACAGATCGATAACATGTAATCAGCTGGGTCTACCTTGAACATCTTCCTTAAGCTCCTGTAGATAGATAAAGTAGCATACAAAGTGTACGAATATTAAGTAGGAATGAGAATAACTAGAGGCTAGTGTGGTAGTATCTCACCTAAAAACTAAAGGGCAATAGTCTTTCCATTTGAATTCAGTAGATTGATGAGGAGGTGTGTATTTAGTTCCCTCCGGTGGAAACCTAGTCCATACCTTCTCCTTTGGATCAAACGCCGAATGCTTAAGATCAAGAGACACAACTGGAGCTTGTTTTCCAACAGCATGTCTGCATAAAACATGTGGGGTTTACACAAAATCAAAGATGATATATTTGAGGAGAGGTTCTAAAATGGGATATGTACCTGATACCAAGCTGAAGATTAAGCATAAGCTCGTAATTACGGTGGCCTTTAGAGATAGTCTCGCCTGGCTTCCTACCTGCCTTTGGCAATCTCATTGGAGGAGGGCTGGGTCTGAGGCTTTGAATGAAGCCTTCAGCCTCAAGTCTCATCATTTCAGCATCCAGGTCCCTCCTTGTGGTGGAATCAATATCAGCAGCGCCTTCTCCACTTTCGGTTCCCCACATATTCATCTTCTCAAAAGCTCTATCTACACCCACACTTACCCTCCCGTCAACGGACCTCCTCCTTGGTTTCTCAACACGTTTGGAAGAGTTCCAAACAGATAGCTTTTTCTGTGAAGGCAACACAGGAACTCTCTCTCCGCTACAAATGTTGTACTCACTCAGATTGTTAAACACATCTTTAGGATCCCATTCAATATCATCTTCGTTTCCTGATGGATAATAAGTGCCATTCATTTCTTCCAGATCTTTAGACCAATGACCAAGGAAGAAACTCCCATCAACCCATTTGTATGTCCCGTTTCCTCTAGGATAACCATCTTCCCAATTTCCATCGTATCTATTCCCATCTGGCCATATAAAAGTACCTTTGCCACAGATGTTACCATTCTTCCATTCCCCCGTGTAATAGCTCCCATCTCTCCACTCGTACTTTCCTTGAGCTTCTTGCAAACCTCTCCTCCATTCACCATCATACTCATCTCCGTTAGCAAAACTCTTAATCCCATGTCCATGTTTCAAGTTCATCACCCACTGACCTTTATAAGTGTCTTTACTAGGACCTGTGTAAAGGCCAATACCATCCATGTATCCGCTTTTGAATTCACCTTCATATGTGGCACCAGAAGGCCATCCAAACTTCCCTCTCCCCGTTGTCTTTCCATTGTACCACTCACCTATGTACATGCAACCATCTGTCCAAAGATACTTCCCGTGTCCGTGAGGGAAATTGTCATACCATTGCCCTGTGTAATAGTCTCCATTAGGAAGTATTCTCTCTGCATGGTACAATTCCCCTATACTGGTTCTGTTAGTGCTGCTCTCATCATCAAATTCCTCAGTTGTTGTTGTTGTTGTATCATCATCTGTCTGTGGAGCTACCGATACTGTCCCAAAAAGGCTATTTGCACGCTTCTTTGCTTGTTGGGTCTTTCTCACCGTCAACTCCCAAGCTTTTAGAACACAGCTTTGTTCCTTACTCATTTTGTTAAACTATTAGAATATTTTTCTATCTAAAGACCTATATATATCTTTTTGAACATGAGAACAATCCTATAGCTATACACATATCACAAGACAAAATCATGGATTCTGCAGAAAAAATCAAACTGTAAACCTAAACCATTCAATTGAAAGCAGCATGAAGAAATCTGCAATGTTGTGACTTGCTATCTCTCCATGACATTGAATCACAGGAAAAAAGAGAGTTTATTTTGTCTTTTAGATTGCAACATTTTTCGGAGTGAATTTTCTCTGAATGATTATCGAATCCTAACAAAGAATCAGAGAGAGAGAAAGCAATGGCCTAAAGACTTAATGGATCAAAACATTCCTCCGACATTTCATCTTTTCTCGTCGATTACTTTTAACTAATTCTGTCAATTCAAAGAACAAATCATTCATCTCCACAAACCACTAAAAGCCTTCAAAATATAGAGAAACAAGCAAGACCCAATTATTTATATTATTAGGATTTCCGAGCTTTTCTCTCATAAAAAACCATATTTTCTTCAGAATTAAATTGAATAAACAAAAGTAAATAATTGATTCAGGCAAGACTGATGACGTCTCCAGATTGAGATCACTAAGAGCTTTATAAT